>JBBPDA010081798.1:0-12208 GCA_037974385.1 Arnoldichthys spilopterus
AATTGACATTATTAATGAATATATTTATTTCTTAATTTATGACAAATATCAACATTGTTGTTAATATTGTTAATGAAAATGAATATAGTATATTATTTGTCATAAAACATTATATATTACTAATTATTTATTTGAGTACATATTTTGTTATCTATTTAATTAATCAACCAATTTAGGTATTTATTTATTTATTGAATTATTTGGAAATGCAATTTGTGAAAAAAATTACGGTAAGCTTTGTTATTTTTTCAACTAGTCAATGCCACTCTGATTGGCTGAGGCAGCACGTCAACATAACCCAACCAGTTAATGCCACTCTGATTGGCCATTTGTGTGGATGGAAATAAAACAAATAAAAATGGAAAGAAATGAGTGGGGATTGAACAGATTTTTAAAATGTAAAGCATGTTGTGTGAAACTGTGTATAACTGTAGTTCCAGAAGGTGGAGTGTCTGTTAACCGTACCAGTTAATTTTCCTGTAGCTTTATTTGGTCAGCAGCAGACTTAAACCTTTGTATGCATCTCCAGTTATCTGCTGAGACAATCAAATGAAGCTGTAGGAAGATGTACTGGAACAATATGCCACCTTATCTGGACTAGAATTGGCCCTTATATGGAGGTCCTGGGAACGTCAATAATGAATGTTTGGAAGACGTAAAAAAAAAAAAGACGTCATCTGGTGTCACAGTCTGCACCTTCAGAGGACCAAAATTGGACGTGCAAAAATGACCTAGAAAAGACATTGCTTCAACGTCTCTCTGCCCGGTGGATAAGGTCAGGTTTAACCAAATCAATCAAATCATTTCTATTTTTGTCTGATTTTTCTCTTGGTATTTTGTAAGAAGCTGTTTTAGAAATTCTTTTACCAGTGCCTTTAGTTACTATCAGATTCTGTGGACACCCATGGCCAATCTCTTTACACAGTCTATATGTCTCCAACAAAACTAATCTGATAAACATAGTTACCCCACAAGAACTCAAAACCTAGAGTCAAGGTTACAGACTCAATTCCTATATGAAATTTAATCTCATCATACTTAAAATTGAATTTTTGAGGGGCAGCTGAGAAAAGGATTGTCAACAATGTGCAGTCCAATCTTCCTCATCCTGTCCTCAGAGGATCCAGTGCTGTGAGGCCTTGCTAAGGAACTTGCTTCCCTTGTTTTAAAAGAGAGCGAGAGAGAGAGAGAGAGAGAGAGAGAGAGAGAGAGAGAGAGAGAGAGAGAGAGAGAGAGAGAGAGAGAGAGAGAAAGCAATTGGGTCGGCAAAAATTCTGATTGTTTTGGAAGCTCTAATCACTGTGCTCTGATGACTCGAGGCCAGGCCAAAATTTGTATCCTGTAACAAAACAGCTTTTCCCCCCTGAGAGATGATGGAAATGCAATGATTTAGTGCAGAGAGAGAGAGAGAGTGTGTGTGTGTGTGGAAGAAAGAGAGAGAGAGTTTCTTTAGAGAGAGAAAAAGAGAGAAAAAGTTTGGAAGACAAAGGAAAAACCTTGAGTGCAGTTTATAAATGCCTTAAATGAAGTTAATAACAGATACACATTTAAATAATGCACACAATAGCAGACAATACAGTAATGAAAGAATAAACAATACTAAAGCACCTTGCAGAGGTTTAATACAGTAAATGGCAATAAATAAAGAGCAAAGCCCTGATAATTATAACACACAATATCCAATCTATCAGTATTTAATTTGTCCACCCTTTACTTCTGTGCTTGTTGTAGTGGTTCTCTGTAGTTAGTGTAAGCACTTGGCATATGTATGTATTTATTGAAGTTGCTCTCTGTTGCAACATAGGAACTTGGTGTATGTATTTGTTTGCAGTAGTTGTAGTAGCAGTAGTTGCTGTCCTTAGTAGTATAAGCACTTGGCTTATGCATTATAGTTATTGTGTTTGTTATTTATTTCTACAACTATGAGCAATGCGTTGGTCTTCTTGTGGCATCACCTTCAGTGTTACTCTATGCAATGCGAATGCTTGATTGTTTCCTCTGTCCTGGAAGTTGCTTTGTATAAAAGCGTCAGCCAAATGAATAAATGTAAATGTAAATGTAAATGTATAACACATTGCCACATTTTGAATGTTGTAAACATCACATTCTCAGATGTGGATGCAGTTTCCATTTCTTTCATGTCCATGCAACCTGTAATTTTAAATTCTTGTATATCAGTACTCCATTGTATTAAAATGCATTTCACCACATTTATCCACATCCAATGTACTGCTGCATCATAATGATACAGATGTAAAGACAGTAGGATGCAGAGTATCAGTGAGGAGGAAACAGTGAGAACCAGAACATACTTCCTAAAACCAGCTCAATGTTGTGCTCTTGTGGCTGAGCTGTCCACTCTATCAAAATGACTGTACACAGTAGGATGCCCTTAAACATAGCAAGTGCTTCTGGAGATTATGTTTTGTTACCCTATTTTTTATCGACATGCTACAGAATGCCAGAAGAGTCATGAACTTAAAATTAGGATGGAATGTTTAATGGAATGGAATGCATGTGAGTGGGAATAGTTGCACCTAATTTATTTTTAACACTATAAGAAAAAGAAACAAATAACATATTCTTTGTTTTTTAGAGATTATACACATTAATACTAATAAAAGGTATGATAATAACATTAATAATAATAATAAAAACAACAGCAACAATAATAACTAAACAACATAACCTTGTAACCTTGTTCAGGTAGCTGTGGCACTCAGATTCAAAATTAAATTTGGTTCTATACAATATAGTCAAAAAATACATTAATTTTTAAAGATCTTTTTTTAAATATTATTTTTAAATAGAAAATTACACAAAAACCTCAACAACTAAATACAATATCCAATCTATCAGTATTTAATTTGTCCACCCTTTACTTCTGTGCTTGCTACACTTTAGCCCTCTGTCCTCCCAAAGAACTGTTTCTCCCAAAGGGTTCACCTTTCAAAAAAACAGATTCAGCCAAGCAACCACCCAACCACACCATAGTTACCTGGCATAAGATAATACACTTGCACAAAGAAAATTATAGTAAAATAAGTGAAAAAGACCATCAGAACTCACTGTCAGATAAACAGATCTTGCTTTAGGTTTGAAAAAATACAAACTAGTTTCTGTCCATCCACTGTGAGAAGACATCTTACTTCTAGATGTGAAAGGATGTAGCTGTTCAAATTATCTGAAGTAAGGAGTTTTGGGTGTAAACTTCAGATGGGTGTAGTATGTTACATTTCTAAAAACATCCCAAAATCAATGGAAACTAATAAAAGGCAAATAATTATGATATATTAAATATGATGATATATTATATTTAGTGTAATATTATATTGATGTTATATGTGATTTTCTTCTTAGTTATCATAGCACTAGAAAATAAGCACTACTGAGGTACCCTTGAGCAAGGTATCGTCCCGCTACACCGCTCCCCAGGCGCTGTTGATAGCTGCCCACTGCTCCACGGGTACACTTGTGATGGGTTAAATGCAGACGTCACATTTTGTTGTTTTGCTAGATTGTGTTCACAATGACAAATAGTCACTTTGACTTCACTTAAATGTAAATTAAATAAATGTAGATTGGTCTCTTTTACACAATAAACTATTGTATATTTTTAAGTTTCCTACAAGAAGCAACTTTTAGGCATGTGTACATTTACGAATACAGTTTTAGATGTTTGAAGCTTATACGCTTAACTTGTTCATTCAAATTGAGCTTCAAATGCTAGTTAACTGAAAACATATGTATTTGAACAATGCAAATGCATCTGATGTTACCACAGTTTTAGTATTAAATTAATTCCAGATTGGAACAAAAGTCACTTGCTGATGTACACCGTGCATGCTATATGTACTGAATGTTCTTACTTTCCTGTGTAAAATGTGCAGTTCAAATGCTGTTTCCAACATAAGGTCAGTTTTAAAAAGTCATGGCAGGAAGATTAATAAGATTAGGGATAAAAGAGAAATGATGATGAATGATGAAAATGAGAATGATGGTATAAAAACAGCAGTATCTTGGGGCCAAATATATAGGTATGAAAGTGACTCTGTCATTGTGAACACACCCAAGCACCACAATGAAACGTGACCTCTGCATTTAACCCATCACATGTGCACACGTGGAGCAGCGGGCAGCTACCAACAGCGCCTGGGGAGCAGTGTAGTGGGACGGTACCTTGCTCAAGGGTACCTCAGTAGTGCCTGGGCTGGGACTCGAACCTGCGACGTTCAGGTCGCAAAGGCAGTGTCCTAACCACTAGACCACCACTGCCCCAAATGATGCAAAAGAGAGAATAGAGTTGAGCTCTTGCTTTTAGAATCACTGTCTATATTATATGAATGCATATATCTTCCCATACCCTTTTAAAGGAATGCTCCAATTAACAAAGAAAAGGGTCTAATAAGAAGAAATGGTGGGCAGTTGCTCTTGCACAGATGAATTAGCCTGGAGAGGCACAAGGGATTGATGAGGTTCTAATAAGGATCCTGTGGTCTGAATGAGTGAGATGAAAAATTCAAGAAGTGCAGAAAGTTCCATCATACCGCTCTGTTCTTCTTATCTCACTGATCCCATCTGACATAAAAAAAACCCTGTAAAAGGTTCATTAATTCAGCCCATGTACACTGATTCTTTAGTGACACCATCGTACCTTGAATGAGCATGCCTTGGCAATCGACAAACATGACTTAAACAAGTATCCTGCTTAAATGGTGTGCCAAAATTGAATCTTAGAAATTATTAATGTTGAAGAACATCACAGGGAAATGTGTTCTCCCTATGTCAATTAAAACTAGTTGATTGGATTATTCCCTGCCATACTGTTCTATCTACTGACTGTGTCTTGTTTAGATCATCTTTCTGCCAGAATTCCATTTAAAGGCCTGTAATGTTAAAAATACCCTCCATTAAAGCGGTCTTAAAAAATGACTTCACAGGTTCCTTCTCTTTTGAAAACGTCTTTGTGAATGCTCCATGACAGGCCGTCTGGGGGCTTTTGGTGACGCGTCACCATGGTTGCATCAAAGGTTACAGATTGCAGGTTAAATGTGTGGATAGCATGCAAGCTTTGGGAGACTCACATTCGGCTTTGTGGGCTCCCAGGTATGGTCAGTTGTGGCACGGGAGGTCTGCATATGTTCCTCGCAGGCTCCTGTGTGCTGTTGGCTGTGGCGTGGGAGGCACTCTTTATTGTTGCAAAGGAGTCACATTCTTGTCTTGTGCATGCTCTCATGGCCCATTCTCACAGCACTCCACTCAGCACTTGCATCAGTAGGTTTTGTTGTTTTTGTTTCCATCCCAAGAGACACATTACCAACCAGAGCAGGACTAACACCTGGTGGGCTTCATTAGAGCTGCACAGGGCAACACTGAAGTAAGTGCTACAAAGAAGTACACCACATTTCTCTTAGTGGTAAAATACAGATGACAAGTGCTACAATAAAAACTATAAGTGGAACATATGGGAGACATTCTCTAGGGAGTTATCAGGTAGCAAAAGTATGTGACCGATAGGCTTATGTGGTGAGGTGGGTGGGGAACAGTTGTCTTGAGACGCTTCTTGAATGTGGAGAGAGACTCTGCAGATCTAGTGTCACTGGGCAGCTCATTACATCATTGAGGAATAATGAAGGAGAAGAGTCTGGAGTGGTGTTTGATCCTGCATGGGGATGGAATCTTCAAGCGCTGTTCCCTCGCTGATCTCAGTAATCTGGTGGGTGTCTAGGACTGAATCAGTTTTTACATTTAGCTAGGAGCTGATCCAGTGATGATCTTGTAGTTGTAGAGCTGCTGCATTCGGAATCCTCTGCAGTGGCTTTCGATTGTGGCTGCTGGTAGAAAGGCCAGCAACGAGTTACAAAAGTTGAGATAAGACACCACCAGTGCCTGGCCTAGAAGTTGAGTGGCATATTCTGGAAGATATGGCCTGATTTTGCGGATGTTATAGAGTGTAAGTCTGCATGACCGTGAAATTGCTGTAGTGAGACCCTTGAAGGTCAGGTTGCTGATCACGACAAGACTCTTTGCAGCACTGGTCGCAGTGATGACCGATGATCATGCTTTTTCAGCATCAGTCCTGTCAGATAAGGATTTCAGAAATATACATTCTTGTCTGTTTTAGCCCACTTGTCCATGAACTAGGTCAATATATCTGCTGTTCCATTTTGAGAACTGGAATTGAGGTCTGGTGGTTTTGCTGGACAGTCAGTGTTCCAATATTCCATTATGGATGTAAAACCAGTTACATACACATTTTTGGACGTGTGCACGCTAAGGTTACCAGGAATGTAGGAGTGACAATGTTGTGCTTTACTTGGACATAAGACACAAAGTTAGTGGAAGAGTGGGCTAAAAATAGACAGTCTCTCAAGAGACTGGTGCAACCCTTACCTGACAAGATCTGCACTGTCATCAAGGCAAGGGGACTCAAAACTATCTTTAAGAAAACAAATTATGCATGGGACCAATTTTTTGTCTGGCTTAGTTAACCACAGAAACAGCAAAAGTTTGTTTATGTACTTTTTTTTCAGATTTCCTATTTAATTTCTCCAGTTAGATTGAAGAAAGTGCTATATTATATATATGTTATTAATTAATGTTTTTATTTTGCTGTTGTAAGGGGAGCTGAGGCTCCCCCTAGAGGTCGCAGACGGTCAGTGCCTCCTGAATTCTAGGTGCCACGCCCCTCCCAGGTGGAGGACATCAGGAGGGATTAGGAGGGGCCTTCAAAAGGGAGACAGACACACAGGTCTGCGCGAAGTCTCGTTAGTTTTGCTGCGATTCCGAGCGTTTGATACTTGTATTGATTTTCTGGATTCTTGACTTATTTCTGTACCTTGGATTTCGATTTTTGCATGCCCCTGGTTATTTCTGATTGCTGGTTATTTTTTGGATCTTTGCTTGGAACTCGACTCGGATTTCGTCTTGCCCTGTATGTACCTGATTGCCGTGTTTTTGACCCTTGCCTGGAATTCGTTTTGATTTGCTTTGTCTCTGAAATACCTGTTGCCTGGAGTTTTGACCTTACCTTTGGAAGACTGAGAATCCTCATTAAACATCATCAATATTACATGCATTTGTGTCCTATTTACCTTCAGAACGTAACAACATTCCTAAGCTCTGCCCACACTCTCAGCAGTAATATGGCTCTCTACTTTATGAACATGCTGGGGTTTTTGCAGGTACAACACTCTCTAAACCACTTCCCACATTCTGAGCTATTGGTGTTAGGAGAGTACTTGAGTGGTTGATTACAAATGTCTACTCAGAGCAGTGATACGGTTTCCCTCCAGTGTGAACGTGCTGGTGTTTTCTGAGGGCACTATTTTCCCTAAAACTCTTCCCACAGTCTGAGCAGCAAAACTGTCTCTCTCCAGTGTGAATGCGCTGGTGGCTTTGGAGTAACTCTGTACAGTAAAACTCTTCCCACAGTCTGAGCTGTGATACGGTTTTTCTCCAGTGAGAATGCATTGGTGTTTTTGGAGATTGCTCTGGTGAGTAAAGCTCTTCCCACAGTCTGAGCAGTGATATGGTTTCTCTCCAATGAGAATGCATTGGTGTTTTTGGAGATTGCACTGGTGAGTAAACCTCTTCCCACAGTCTAAGCAGTGATGAGATCTCTTTTGGCTAATTTGTTTTGGTGCTTGTCTAGGAGATGTGTTGGTGTGTTTCATATTCTCACATTTAGTTTCTCCTGATTTCAACACTGACACATTGTTCATTATGGTGTTTCTGCATGTGTTTTGTGAAGTCAGTGGGAGAACTGCCTCCATCTAGTGGTTACCGCAGGTCATCGTCACCTGAGTTCTAGCCTTCCGGTTCAGCCCCAAGCCAGCTGATGCGTGTTGGGGCCAATCACCGGAGACTACTTAACATCAACTGGAACACAGGAGGTTGCGAAGACTACTAACTTCTCGTGGTACTCCGAGCGTTACTCCTAGTTATTCTTAGAATCTCGTGTTTTGACTCTCAGCCGTGTTTTTTAATTACTCTTAGCCTTAGCCTTTGATATTCCTGATTGCCTGTGTTTTTTGGACCCTTTGCCTGTTTACTCATGTTTTCTCAGCCTCAGCTTTTGACATTGTTTACCGACATCAGCTGAGCGAGCAACAGCAAGCCATATGTCAGATCAGGGTGAGTTTGGAAGAGCTCTCCCTGATGTTACAGCAAATGGCCACAAGGTTACCTCAGCGAGCAGAGGAGGCAGTTCCTCCTAACCCTGGTTCACTTCCGGGTCCCACGGCGCAACTGAGAGTGCCCATGTTCAGTCAGTTTGAGGGACAAGTATCGAAACCCGAGAAGTATGACGGAAATCCGAACAAATGCCAAGGGTTTTTGCTGCAAGTCTCGATGTATTTTGCACACCTCCCCACAGAGAGTGACTACAAAAAAATTGCCATAGGCATCTTGTGGCTCACAGAGCGAGTGCCAGAATGGGCGATCACCACTTGGAGCAAGATGGATCAAACCAACTGCATTTACGAGCAGTTCATGCGTGATCTAAGCGGAGTGTTTGATCACCCACAGGAGGGGAAGGATCATGGCGAACAAATAATGAGACTGAAAGAAGGTAACGGAACTGCTTTTGATTTTGCAAATTCAGGACCTTAGCCGCGCTTAGCAATTGGAACAATGCCGCGTTGTGCTCCACTTTCCGGGAGGGGCTCTCGGAGGAAATAAAGACCAAGCTGGCATGCTGCGACGAAAGCCTGGATCTAGAGGGACTGATCGGGTTAGCAGTTTGATTGGACAATTGGATCAGAGAGCGCAACACCGGAGGGGGGTGCAACGTGATTTCACAGTCTCTGCAACCACCAGCGAAGAACCCATGCAGATGGGTACCGCGAGATTGACTCCCCAGGAGCGGGAAAGGCGCGAAAGACTGGGGTTGTGCAGATATTGCAGTGAACCCGGACAAGTCGCGAGATGCCCAATCAAGCTGGTGGAGTCGGGAGAAAGAAAAAAGAGGGGTGAGTTTTGGGGTTAGCATGTTAGCTGGTCCTCTTACTGTGCCTGTGAAGTTTGCTAACCACCCTTCCTTTCCTACTGTTGCAGCTCTCGTAGATTCAGGGGCCACCACCAACTTCATTGACGAACATTTTGCAGAGGAGTTGGGCCTGGCGTTTTTTCATTTGGAACAACCAGTTTCGGTGTTGGTGCTCGACGGGCAGCAGATAGGTGGGGCAAAGGTGAGCAAGTTAACTAAGCCCGTGGAGGTGACTGTTGGGGCGGTGCATAAGGAGACAATCCAATTTTAGGCAATAAAGTCCACTGCGCACAGGGTAATACTTGGGTTACCCTGGTTAAGGAAGCATAATCCCCTTATCTCCTGGCGGAAAGCAGAGATAATAGAATGGTCCCCTTATTGTAAATCCAATTGCCTAGATCTGCCATGCGCCGCTACCAGTATAGAGGGGTCAGAGAAACCTCAACAGCTCACTGTCCCTAGCGAGTACAGCAACTTAGAGGTTTTTAGTAAGAGCAAAGCTGCCCGTCTACCCCCACACCGACCCTGGGACTGCGCCATTGATCTAAAACCTGGCTGCATGCCTCCCCGAGGTCATACTTACCCCTTATCCAGGGCCGAGATGGAGGCTATGGAAAAGTACATCCAGGAAGCTCTTGACCTGGGGTACATCAGACACTCCTCTTCCTCAGCTTCAGCTGGTTTTTTCTTTAAGAAGGATGGGGTTTAAGACTGTGCAAAGATTATCGTGGTTTGAATAGCGTCCTGAAGCCTTTCCATTATCCGCTGACCTTAGTGCCCGCCGCGATAGAGCAAGTTCGAGGGGCTAAAATTTTCACTAAGTTAGTCCGCGTATTACTTGATCAGAGTTCGAGAAGGGGACGAGTGGAAGATTGCATTTTCTACAACTAATGGGCACTATGAATATCTAGTTCTTCCGTACGGCATTTTGTTGGCCCCTGCAGTCTTTCAGTCGTTCATAAATGAAGTATTTCGGGATATGCTAGGCAAAACGATTTTAACGTATATCGATAATATTCTTACATTCTCAAAGACTCAAGAGGAGCATGTGCACCATGTTAGGGCCGTGCTTAAGAGATTGCTGGAAAATCAGTTGTATGCCAAGGCAGAGAACTGTCTGTTCCATGCCCCTGTCGTTCCATTTCTAGGCTACATCATAGGCCCTGAGGTGGTGAGGATGGACGAGGTGAAGGTGAAAGCAGTTTTGAACTGGCCAGAGACAATTAAGAAGCTGCAGCAATTTCTGGGGTTCGCAAACTTCTACCTGCGGTTTATTAGAGGTTTCAGCTCAGTGGCTGCCCCACTCACCTCTCTCCTTAAGAAACAGGTGTCGTATAGGAAAAAACTAGCCTGGACTGAAGAAGCAGAGCAGGCGTTCCAGAGGCTGAAAGAAAGGTTCACTACAGCCCCAGTCCTGAAACACCCTGATCCGGAGATGCCATTTGTGGTAGAGGTGGATGCCTTGGATAGCGGGGTAGGGGCTGTACTATCACAAAGGTCCGGCACGCTGAGTAAACTATTTCCTTTTGCTTTCTTTTTTAGGAAGCTAAGCCAAGCCGAGCAGAACTATCATGTGGGGGACCATGAGCTCCTGGCAGTAAAGTTAGCATTGGAGGAGTGGAGGCACTGGCTGGAAGGGGCCAAATTCCTGTTTACAGTGTCCACGGATCATCATAATCTAGAGTATCTGTGACCAGCCAAGAGGCTGAACCCTTGTCAAGCCTGCTGGTCAATGTTTTTCACTCAATTCAACTTCTCCATCTCTTACAGGCCAGGTGCCAAAAACACCATGGCAGACACGCTCTCCCGGAAATCTGAAGAAGAAGAACTGGAAGAGGAGAAACCCACCACCATCCTGCCTGAATCTGTGTTTGCAGTGCCTGTCCAGTGGGAGCTGGAGAGTGAGATCCAGCGGGCAAATCAGCTGGTGGCTCCACCCCCTCAATGTCCTGCCAGGAATGTTTTTGTGCCTCCTAAGTTTAGGAGGAGACTTATTAAATGGGCCCACATGAGTTTGGCTACTGGACATCCAGGAGTCACACGCACCCACTGGTTGGTGGTAGAAAGATTCTGGTGGCCCAGACAGAAGGAAACAATCGAGCAGTACGTTAAATCATGCCCTGTCTGTGCCACTAGTAAGCCTCAAAGACACCTCCCAGTGGGGAAATTACTACCTCTCCAAATTCCACAAAGACCATGGTCACACTTAGCCATAGATTTCTTGACAGATTTACTGAGTTCTCAAGGATATACTTGCATTGTAGTGATCATAGACAGATTCTCAAAGAGTTGCCATCTCATTCCAGTGGGCCAATTACCCACCGCGGGCGAGTTGATCTTTTCTCATGTGTTCGGGTACTTCAGCATCCCCGAAGACATCGTTTCAGACCGAAGGCCTCAGTTCACCTCCTGAGTCTGGAGGGAATTCATGGGGAAACTGGGAGTTAAGGTGGGCTTAACATCTGAATACCACCCACAGGCAAATGAGCAAGTTGAGCGGTTGAATCAGGAGCTGGGCAGGTTTCTGCGCAGCTACTGTTGAACACAACAAGCACTGTGGGCCCAGTTTCTTCCATGGGCAGAATATGCCCAAAATTCCCTCCACAGCTCTTCTACTCTCCTCACCCCGTTCCAGTGTGTGCTGGGCTACCAGCCTCCCTTGTTCCCATGGGACGGCTCCTCGTCCAATGTTCCAGCGGTAGATGAGTGGTTCTGGTGGGCAGAGGAGATCTGGGAGGGAGCACATGCCAATTTAGAGGTAGCGGTGAGGAGACAGAAGAGACAAGCTGACAGGAGGACTAAGGAACCCTCGTATTGCCCCGGAGACAGAGTGTGGCTTTTCACCCATTACCTACACCTTAATTTGCCCAGTAGAAAACTCAGTCCCAGTTTTGTGGGCCTGTTTAAGGTGATTAAACAGATCAATGCTGTGAGTTACAAACTTTTGTTGCATAAGAACTACCACATCTCTCCTGTGTTCCATGTTTCTCTGTTGAAGCCCCAGATGAGAGGCCCCCTGGCTGAAACCACCGCTGACACGCCCGCTCTCGAGATTTGAATTGTGACACCCCAAGAAACTGCTGAGATCAAGTAAAATGCTGTGACAGTTTACCCCCCCCCCCATGCTCACACACAGCAACACACACACACACACACCTACATGCATGGGTCAGCAATAGACACAGAGAGATTCCTCTGATCCTCTTTATAAATGATTTA
>JBBPDA010081878.1:0-12204 GCA_037974385.1 Arnoldichthys spilopterus
ACACACACACACACACACACACACACACACACACACACACACACACACACACACACAAACAAACAAACAAACAAACACACACACACACAGACACACACACACACACACACACACACCAGATCTGCCTGGATCACAGTTGCTGCAAATTACTTGCATTGCAGCCCAAAAGGGAATATATATCAGTAAGTAAAGTTATTTTTATAAACTGCTTTTTAAAACACACAGGTGTTTACCAAAGTATTGTACAAACTAAGACTTAAATAAAGACTTAAAAAGAATAAAATAAAGTAATGAAATAAGATATATAAAATAAATAAATAGATAAAATAAGGTAAATTAAATAAAATTAAATAAAAAAGCAAGAATAAATAAGCATCGCAAACATCATGAACATCATGCATCACAATGTCTCAAAAGCTCTGGAATAAAATGTCTTGATTTAAAAGAAAGTATGTTTGGAGATGCCCTAAAATTAAGAGGGAAAGTATTCCGTGATCATGGCCCATAGCACAGTCACATATATTTTAACATGTATGATGGAAGAACAAAAGAAGTTAATTTAAAGGCCTCCATGATCTGGGGGTGGGATTGCGGTGGAGTTGACAAATTTAACCAGTGCCAGTCCATTTCAGGGCTTAAATACAAAAAATAGGACATTAAACTGAGTCTTAAAATCTACTGTATGTCAGTGCAATGATGGTACCAGTCAACAATCTGGCTGCTGTGTTTTGTACCAATTGTAAGCATTGTAAGGATGATTTATGCAAACCAAAGTAAAGATATTGCAGTGATCAAAACAGGATGATATAAAAGCATGGATAACTCTCTCTAAGTTGTGAAAAGTCAAAACAGGTTTAATTTTATATAAATTTTTGTATAATACTAGACAAAGATGATAAAAAGCTTCTTTGATCACAGAATTAATTTGCTTGTCAAATCTGAGATCAGAGTCGAACAGCACTGACAAATTATTTACATATGATTAAGCATGTGATGCTAATGGACCTAATTTTTGTGAAATCTGCAAGGCAGAAGCTGAAGGTCCAAAAAAATGTTCACTTTTATTTTGTTTTAACTGCAGGAAGCCTAAAAGAGACCCTTGAGAACCCCCAAAACAAAAATAAGCTCCAGTGGTAAAACAATCACCTATGTTTGCTGTAAAAGTTCTATGAGATAACAAACCAATCTAGCACAACACCCTGGGCACCTATACAAGAGTGTGATCTATTGTGTCAAAGATAGCACTCAGATCTAACAGAATTAAAATAGCACAGTTAACAGCATCAACCACAAGTAGTAAATAAAAGCCAGTTAAGTACAGTGAAAACCTCTAAAACCAGACTAAATGTTTTCAAACAGGATATTCAAAGCCAAAAAATGAGAAAAAAAAACTACTTTTTCCAATACTTTTGAAAGGAAAGGGAGCTTGGAAACTTGGATGAAAATTATTCCAATTATTGTAATCCAAATTATGCTTTTTAAGAAGGAGCTGAACAACAGCATGCTTGAAAACAGATGGGAGTAGCCCAGACGGCGAAATAGTTTTAATAATGGACAGAATACTAGAACCGACAGCAGCAAAAGCTTCTTTAAGAAGTCGAGTAGGAATTATGTCTGCTTTAGATGAATTTGCACTGAACGTTGTCTTGTCTCGTCGTATTTTTTGTTAAGTTTTAGTTTAGTTGTTTAGTTTAGCTTAGTTTAATTTAGACGTATTGTTGCTCTTGTGTTCTGTCCTGTTTGCACTTGTGCTCCGTTCTGTTCTGCTTTTTTGTTGCACCATGGTCCTGGAGGAACGTTGTTTCGTTTTTACTGTGTATAGTGTAGAAATTACAATAAAACCTACTACTACTAAAAAGTTGGCTTAATACTAAAAACTAAAAACTTTTGTTGGCTCATAAAGAACAAGATAAATCAAACCTAAGAGAGTATTTTTCGATTTAATATGATTAATGTTCTCAGAGAAGAACTTGAAAAACATAACTGATGCTACAACAATTGGAAGTGGATTTAATATAGATTCAATGCTCATAAAAGAATTTTGGGTCTATGACTATGTCTCAAAATCACACCTGGGTTGAGGATTTGATTTCAACTAACAAAATTTAAAGGGGCAATGACAACAAAAATGGGTACACAAGAAGAATAAAAATTAACAAGAAGATCATCCACATTTGATTTAACATTTGAAATATATTTTAAATAAGCTTAAGAAAACTGGTCCACAATAGCATCATTACTAATATGTGAACTCTGTCAGATGTCAAATTTAAGAAGTTCACGTGAAAATACACTATTAAAAATAATCACTTTATGGCCAGAGAAACCGACATTCTCGATTTCAACATTTTCCACAAGAAGCCTGGGGGACCAAACAAGATTAAAAATATGGCTCTGTATATGAGTAGGCCTAACAACTGACTGAATAAAGGATTCTAGCAGTTGTGTAAAATTATTGACCAGGAGCTTAGAAGCACAGCAAACATGAATGTTAAAATCACCCAGGATCAGAACCTTATTTGTTCTATACAACACCTGACATCAGGAAATCAGAGAACTCCTAGATAAAAATATTGGCCTTAGCCACAGTGATCTCTATATAAGAGCACAGAGGAAAGGTTCAGTCGCTCAACCCTTAGCACAAGTTCAAAATTGGAGCATTTCACAGTATGTAGCAAACTTCACTTAACATTCTTTCTAAAAACTACTGCCAGTCCTCCACCTCACCCAGAGGATCCAGAAGAAAAGTGTGAGAGTTCTCTACATGAAAGTTCCATGAGGGGGCTTTTCACCCCAACTGATGAAAGTTTCAGTTATACATAAAAAGTTAAAATTCTAAAAAGTGAAAGTCATTCAATATAAAAGTCTTTTTAGAGAGAGATTGGGCATTTAACAATGCCATCTTTACCACGGCCGAACAAGTGTTGATTGAAGTAAATTTCATAAACCACAGGGAATTTGCCCTTCGACATCTCTGTCATGCACATTATTCAGAAGGCAATGATGCGTCTACATCTGCTGGCTTTGGAACACCAGCAAGAGAAAGGTAGGCCTACATTTCCACTCCGTTAAATGGTGACTGCATTGATAGGAAGCTAAGATGCAGGAGATGGGGAAAAAGTGACAACCCACAACAATTTGTTGAATTCTCACAGAAAAACCTCCCCACTTACTCTGTCTTCAATGCTGCTTTATCTGTGTCCACAGTGTAAGCAGTGTAAGCATGACTTTTAAGAAAATGTGAGAACAAGAGATGCAAGTGAGAGAAGTAGCATTCAATGTCTTTGTTACAAACCCATAATGGAAAGACTAGAAAGTAACTTTAAAAGTGATTGACGATTGTAGACCAGAGCTGGTATGACATTGTAGACACATAGACAAGCAAGAATCACAATGATGCAAGCTGGGTGAGATGATGAGCAGCCAAACAGACTGGTGCCATCTTGTCTCTGGGCCCAATTTATGTACCTAAAACACAATTAATTCCCACATGACCATTTTTCACACTTCATCCCTTAGAGTTAAACAGGCTGTTTTCTGTTACTGTGGCTTTAAGACTAATAAATGTAAATACAATCTTTTCCAGTTGGCAGCAACTGTATTGTGCCTCATTCGGACTAAAAAACTCCTTTCAATTTATTTGTGATTAAGCAGTGGCTAAACTGCTGAAGGCTAAATATGTAAATGTGTTAATGACATCACAAAAACAGTAAATTAAAACAAGCTATTTTTTTGCAACCACAGTACATTTTTAAATGTTAACGAAGTTTACATATTCCATAAACTCAAAGCAGAAAAGTTTGCTTATTCTTGATATGGGCCCTTTAATGAGGCATAGAATCACTTTTTAACCCCTTTTCCCAGTGACTAAATGAAATATCTGCCATTTTAGGAGGGCTTTAATTAGCTTAAACTGAAAAAAAGAGCTTGATGGTAATTACATTTTTGTATTTGATTGTATTTATAAAAATATATGTTTTGGGTTCCATTTTGTAAGTGGCCACAAGAGGGCCTGCAGAGAAAAGGTTGAAAAAAAGTGTATATAAATAGCTAAATATTTTAGTGTTATGTTTTCAAGAAATGCCTGCGGAATACATAACAATTATTCTTCACCCTAAACCCAGAGAAACTTTCTCCAAGTTTAACTGTGTTTGCAACCAATATGCAATTTCATGGGGGTTGCCTTCTCTCTTGTTAGCAAATGATCAATAAATGTAATTAGAAACTCCATGAATTTGAAAAGCAGAACCCCAACTTAACAACAATAAAACTGTTCTCTCATCTCTATCCACAAATGTAAATCTGCCTTATTGTCAAGATGTTTTCTTTAACGGCAGCAGCAGAAACAGAGACTTGATGGAGACCTAAGCCTCCAACACCAGCTGAAAGAACATTCCCCATCAAGATAAACTCTAAACTCTCAGGATCTGATTGACATGTGGAAAATGCAGTAATGTAATATGCACACATAGTCTGTGTTCTTATTTCACATATTCTGTGTTCTGAGCCGCAGGAGATTTACATACTAGAAAAAGAGCTTCATACATAAACACAACACTTCCTTCATCACTGAGTTCTCTCTTTTGTCTTAAGCTTCTTGACCATGGCATTATTTACTCAGATTTTTAAACCTTGCACCTCATGAGTGCAAAGCTACTGTATGTGTATTTACTGAGCAGGTCTACAGTTTGCCTGATAAGGTGCAGTCTATGTACATGTTTTATTCACATTGTGAGTGCAGATTGTGCTTTGTACTGTGCCTATGGTCATGAGTAATGTTTTTACTTGATCTTTCCCCTCCTACAAAATACTAATCAATACTGACTGAAAAGAAGTGGTGGCCTAGTGGCTAGGACATTGCCCTTGGGACCTGAAGGCCCACTGCTCCACATGTGCAATTGTGATGGTTAAATGCAGAGGTCACATTTTGTTGTGGTGCTGAAGTGTGTTCACAATGACAAATAGTTACTTTCACATACTGTTACATTTGCACCATATGTAGGAACTTATGACACAACAGCGCAGTTTAATCACAGTATATAGCATTTTATAATAGAGACAGCAGTAAGTCCATTATGCATATATATGATATATACAATACTTGTACTACTGTACCATACTGACAGTCTTATCAATTACAGTCAAACAAAATTACTGTAAAAGACTCAGTCAGATGATGGTTGTGGTACAAATGACCACACAAAATGTGTTTTGAAAAACACAGGTTAAAAATTGGCATGATCAAAAGTGTGCTGCACAAACAGATGTACACATTGTGTCAATAATCCAGAGAATTTGACCAAACATTCAAAATCTGCACAGAAAAAAACTTTTCATACACAGCAGGTAAAGAAAGAGTCCAGCATTTTCTGCAGATGGTGCAGAGAGAAATTAGTAAAGGAATATTTCTTTATTTATGCTGTTTTCTATGAAAAAACATTATTCATCCCATAAGGTCAATTGTGTTATTGTCACCCAGATTATTGTTTTGTCTAGTAGCACTAAAATAAGGTGACTGGCCTTGTTATTTCATATGTACTAGTGGACCATAAGGGCATTTGATGCTGGGCCCAGAAATTACTACTACAAGTTATTGCTACAATTATTCTTGTCATTTTAAACATATCAGCCTACTACATTAGCTGAGTTAATTACAAATGGCTCTCAGCTTCCTGTATAGGGCAATTTGTAAGATATACGTTTTTGACTTCTTCACCCAAACAGTGCACTTTATATCCAGCATGGTATTAAGCACACAATTCCAAATTGTTTGTCATACAAATTAGATACTATATATGGAATATGTGTAAAAACAAAATCTAGGCAACTCACAATTAATTCTTTAATTATGTCTTAACATGTTCTTAAAACAATCTCCAAATGAGAAATTAGAATTTAAAAGTTAATATCTGAAGATGTTAAAACTACTGTAAAGTTTTGGGGACCCATTGCTTTAAAAGACGGATGTGGTAAAATAACGCCATAGGTCCAGTCACCTTGACTTACTATTACTAGTTGAAGGACATTTTTTTTTTTTTAAAAAAAAAAGCTAAACTGGACAGACAAACAAGGAAGCAAAGAAAAAGAAGAAAGAAAGAAAAGAAAAGAAAAAAGAAATAAGCAATTTGTCTTTAATAATATATATGGATGCTAGAGTGATTACAGTTTCCACAATTATACACAATAATGAATGTTCATAAGCTAAGATTAGATATAAAACATTCCTCTCACACCTTTTGATCAATTTGCTGGATAACACAACTGCAGTGAAAGGCACTTTTAGTATTGTACAAATAAGAATGAACATCAAGAACAAATTAAGGATACAAAGCAGATGGTTATCTCGCAACAGTCTTCTCATTTGTTTAAGGTGCTTGAGATAGTCATATAAGTACAATTTCCTAGTAATTAACCAAAAGTGGGAATCAAATACAATTACAAGGTTTGATATGTTCAGTATGCTATGCTTCAAATAAGCTAAACAAGAAAAACAAAAGACAAATTACAGAGTAAAGTGTGTTTGATATAATCAGATTTCTGATGCAAATTTTCTAAAAGTTGTTTGCCGTTCTGTAGGAGTTTAGGCTTATTTAATAAAACCGAGCACTATTTTCACTCAGACAAATTAAATGGTTTTTTTTTTTGTGGTTGGTTTCAAATTACAGATAGTGGCTTTATGAATTGGTGGCTTTACGGGATTATGTGATGATTCGTGTTTTAATTCAGAGATTATGCAACACAGATGGGTTGATGAGGTTAAAATCTGCTACTTACAAAATTGCTTTCATTCACCCCTGCTGTACAATGCTATGCCAAAATACATTACTGTTTTGGAAAGAATACTCAAACATAATCTTAATAAGATTTCAGAACAATGTCTAAATAGTAAAAGTCATTTATGTAACACTGGATGGATGAAACACCCCTCGAGACTCTCTGACACTGTTTTTCATTGAAACTGAAACCTATCGGTCACATACAAACTATTTCTGCCTGATAACTGCTTAGAGAAGGTTTCCCAGATAGCAATGTTCCACTTGTAGGTCTTGTAGCACTTGCTGTCTGTATTTTATGACTAAGAGGAATGTGTTGGACTCCTTTGTAGGACTCACTTCAGTGTTGTCCTGTGCAACTAAAATGCTTGATTGTTCCTGTGGTTTGAAAGTCACTTTGGATAAAAGCGTCAGCCAAATGAATAAATGTAAGTGTAAATTTAAATGTGAATGTAAACATAAATCTAAATGGGCATCTGGGTGCACCCATCACAGTAAAATCCAATTGAAGAATGTTCATGTTTTTTCTTATTTTTTCCCTAGTTCAATTCCAGATGTACCCAATAGCTAGGACTCCCCATTTACACAGTGTTACTTAAACTGGGAGAATGTTGGCTGTGGCGTGAAACTTATAATCTTCTTGAGATACATGGATGGAAATTGGAGAAGGTCTAGTCATTTCAGTCAATGTAGAATTGCCCATTCTTATTGAAAAGTTTATATTGCAAATGATCATGTTTGAATTAAAATAAACTACTATATACTTCATTTATTATACTCCTAATTACATTTGTTTCATATCAAATATATGTAAATATTTGTGCCAGTATTAGTGACATGAATACTTTGGGAATAAAGCTCTTGTTGTATCACATTGTTGTGGAGTCGAAACCCATCAGATCTGGTTCGTAAAGCACCTTTAATCTGTGCTTTTAGCAATACTTTAAAAAGGAGAACAATCTAATAGCTTCTTAACAGCTGCTCTTCACTGCAACAAGACACTTTGACAAGTGTTGAAGATGTTGTACAAAAGTGATAGAGAAAATCAAACATTACGCCAAAGAAGGAGAGGAGTCTGAGCAATGTAAGGTGGACCAATTATAAATCACTGCAGGGCAGTTAGAAATTATATTAATTACTAATGTGCAAAACAAGTCCATCTGTCCCACATTCCCAATCTTACACTAGGGTGATATTCAGCAGTAATAACTGTCAGTATTTTGATTTGTCACTCTGCCAATTGCCATTCACCTTGTTCAGAGATGTGGTACTTCCATGCTTTGTGGTGCTTCCAGACTTCAGGGCCTGTTCAGTAGAATCAGCTGTTGGCTGCTTCTCCTCCTGCTCTGTCTCTCGATGGTAGAAGTAGTTGAAGTTTGAGACAATAACAGGCACAGGCAGGGCAATGGTCAGTACTCCAGCAATGGCACACAGAGTGCCAACCATTTTTCCACCTAGTGTTATGGGACACATGTCCCCGTAGCCCACAGTAGTCATAGTTACCACAGCCCACCAGAATCCATCAGGGATACTAACAAACTGGGTGTTGGGCTCATCTACTTCAGCAAAATAGATGGCGCTGGAAAAGAGAATAACTCCAATGAAAAGGAAGAAAATAAGTAGTCCAAGTTCTCTCATGCTAGCCTTTAGTGTTTGGCCCAGAATCTGTAGACCTTTGGAGTGGCGCGAAAGCTTAAAGATCCTGAAGACTCGCACCAGTCTGATGATTCTCAGTATAGCTAGAGACATGTTCTGTCCTCCAGTGGAGCTGTTGGTGGCAGTCACCATTTCAGTCACCAGGGTGACAAAGTATGGGATAATGGAGATGATGTCTATCATGTTCATGATGTTGTTGAAAAACTCACGCTTGCTTGGGCAGACCAGGAAACGGACACAGAGCTCAAAGAAAAACCAGATGATGCAGGCTGTCTCAATTATGAAAAAAGGGTCAGAAAAGGTGGAGGTAATTGTTTTGGGGGTAGGACTGGGTGGAGTAAGTGACGGAAAACTCACATCACTTGTTTGGTTGAAAGGCAATCCCACAGTGGGAAAGATCTCCAAGTCCTCGCGGAACTCAGGGAGAGTCTCCATGCAGAAGATGACAATGGAGATGATGATGACAAAGACGGACACCAGAGCAACAGCACGAGCTGCATTAGAGCTCTCAGGGTACTCAAAAAGCAGCCAGAACTGTCTATAAATCTCATTGGAAGGCAGAGGAACCTCTACTTCTTTGATGAAGCCTTCCTCTTCACGGAACTGCTCCATGGCTTCATTTCCCAGCTCATAGAAAATGATCTCATCCGCAAAGACATCCAAAGGCACGTTTGCAGGTCTACGGATCTTTCCTCCAGACTGATAATAGTACAGGATTCCATCAAAGCTGGGACGATTGCGATCAAAAAAATATTCATTCCTCATTGGATCAAAGTAGTCCATCCTTTTTAAGGGATCTCCCAGCAAGGTGTCAGGAAACTGGTCTAATGTCTTCAGCCGTGTCTCAAAACGAAGGCCAGCAATGTTGATGATTATTTTCTGATCACCATCATCAAGGCCTCTCTTGTCCACAAACAGATCCTCACAACATTCTTTGGCAAGTTTGCTGAAGATGGTCTCGCTCTGAGTCCCTTCACTGTTTAGTAAAAGTTTCCAGTTGGATATAAGACTCGCACAACTTGCACGTCCTCTCCTGGGATGAGCAGGTAAAACAGGTGATGGTGGCACTCCAAGAGTCTGCTGATTTTTCTCCTTGTATGGAGAAATTCTCTGGTTACACATGTGGTTGGTGCCTGGTCCACATTCTGGCATATCTACAGTCAAGGCTGTCTTCTCATTAGGATAGTCTGGCTCATCCAGCTCATCTACATTGCTGTTTATATCCTCTAGATTCTCAAAGTCGACTAAGGCCACATCCATTCTTCCAGCTTGGACAGTCATCTGAAACTCATTCACAGCGATTAGACCACCAGCTGGACAAAAGCACAGGTCAGATTGCTAATGGCTGTCCACCACTCAGCTTCACAGGAACATCACATAGAGGAAATCTCCAAGTACCAAGACCTGCAAATTAAAGAAGAGAGGAGTTATGAACGTAACTCAAAATAATCTCAAACCAAAGGGGACAAGATAAAATCCCTGATCCCCCACTTAAAAGAAAAACCGACAAACAATGTCTTGGCACAGAAAATGGGTAATTAACCCAGTACACAAAGTCTTGGAGAGCCGATGTGTGTGGAATATTGTTCCTTGGAAGCTGCTCACTGTTGGGAGGGGTGAACAACAGCTGTTAAAGGCGAGAAAACATATTTCAGGAGGTGTTAGAATTAGAGTGATCCTAAAAATGTTTTAAGCTATGGCAGACATTTCAGCTTTTGCTTTGGTACCTATGATATAGTTTCAAATAAGTTCTTAAATTAATTTTAGGTTGTATGTGAATTATGTAAGGAAGTATTTAATGTAATTGTGCTAATTAAAAAAAAACTTGGACATTGCAACAGAAAGTAGATTTTTTTTTACTGAGACAGACCTCTGCTGTGAATTTTGTCCTATAAGCAAAATAATAGCAAAATGTTGGATTTGTATCACACAGTTCTATTAAATCAGAAATAGAGTCTGCACATACTTTTTATCTCAATAGCCATTGAAGTTAATGTAATTTTGGTCTCACTTTATGGTGTCTTAAAAACTGTGTAGTAAGACATTAACATTGCTTAAAATAACAATGTTACTACTGGTGATGCATTCACTGTTACAGCTGTATTACAGTAGTACAGCTTGTGTAATAACACCTATATATTAACTTAGTTTATACTGTAATTACTGTATGTAATGTAATTAAATAAGTGTATGCTATTTTAATTGGATAAAAACACGAGTAAAAATTGTACTTAATTAGCATGCATTATTACATAAGCTATACTATTGTAATCAAACTGTAAAAGTTAATAAATCACCAGTAGTTACGGTTATGGCATGTGTTGTTAATGCATTACTACACAGCTTTTGCAAACAGTATTATGGTGGACCTTTCTCTTTTCTTTTTTCTTTTTTGCATTTTTATTTAAATGTAAATATAACAGCAGGTGGACCTGCTGTTTGAACACCCCTGGTGCAAACAGTGTTTTGTTTATTTTCTAAGTAGTATAAAACACTTCCTCTACAGAAAACACTCTTAAATATTGTATTTTCCTGCACATTTATTGTGGAATTTTTTTTATTTACAGTTTGGGGCAATTTCATACCACATTTTATGCTTTATTATTATTTTTTTTTAATTTCAATAAAATAAATAATAAATGTGCATTTAAATGTGCATCAGTGTAATGTCTGTAAATGAGAACTTTAAGCTGATGGTGTATGTGGCTGTATAGCCACATACACAGTGCAGGAGGGGAAATGGACATAAATAGAAACAGAGAAAGAGTGAGAGGTGCAGAGGGGCTGCTTGGCTGGTGACAGCAGAGGACAAGGCTGTGAGGAAAACAAATACCGCTCCTCCGGTTCACTGTTCCGCTGACCTGCATTGGTTCGTATGGAAGTGTGAGGCTTTGGGGTGAGTTCTGATGTCACTCTAGAGAAGAACTCATCATCAATTAGTAATTGAACTCTATAACTTTCTTCCCACACACACACACACACACACACACACACACACACACACACACACACACAACCATTCACAGACAGAACAATGAAAGAACAAAATCACTCATATTTTATACTCTTATATTAATACACACTAACTAGCCATAACATTTTGACCACCTGTGTATGACTGAGTACATCCCCCCCATTCTACTGAAAGAGCTCTGACTGTGCTGTTATCAGAGTCAGCATCAGCATTTTTTGCAGCAGAAGCTCCTCCTTTAGGAGTGGACAAACAACCTAGTCTTCACTCCCCACATGTATTAGTGAGCATGTGGGGAGTGAAGTTTAGGCTGTTTTTATCTCCTTTGTTTAGTATCAGAGTGTGCACCGTTATCTCCTTAATTTAGCATCAAGGTGTACATCGTTATCTTCTTTGTTTTGCGTCAGAGTGTGTGCTCTTTTCTCTTTTGTATAGCATCAGAGTGTGCACCATTATCTCTTTTATTGAGCATCAGCATGTCCACTGTTATCTTCTTCATTTAACATCAGAGTGTGCACCATTGTCTCTTTTATTCAGATACTTGAATGCAGCTACAAGCCTTGACCCCAACAGAGCCAGTAATAAATTTTTTCGGGCTTCTGATTAACAAACATGATTTTATGGTTATGGTTTGGAATGCTTTATGCAATGTACTTTTGCATTTTCCTGGGATGGGTATTTTTTAAAAAGGTTTAATTTTCAAATAGCTAACATTTTTTTTTTAAGAACTGCAAGGCCTGAGGATTGAAAGGTGTGTCTTGAATCACTGACAGCATTTATAAATTAAAGTAATTTTTTTTATGA
>JBBPDA010081947.1:0-12200 GCA_037974385.1 Arnoldichthys spilopterus
AAACTTGTGATTTTTCCCTCAGCATCACCGGCTCCTCTCATTGGTACTGGAGTGACAGCAGGACTGTTACTCATATTTGTGCCAGTCATAATTTTCTTCATGAAGAGATACAAAAAACGAAACGACCAGATGTCTGTGAAGACTGATCAAAGACATCGTGAGTATTTTTTGTTCTGAAGTGAAACAGTATTTTCAGTATGTTCAGAAAACTATGGTTTTATGGTGCTATGCCAAGGATCCTCGTTTCTAGAAAATTTGCTCCCAACCAGTTACATTTTTCAAATTCCAGTAAGGTTCTTTATTTACACAATCATTCTATAGGTGCCAAGAACACATACGGAACAACAGGAGGGAGGAATGAGTCGGATGAGGAAGATGACTATGAAAATGCTGAAACTGTTTTCAATCAGTATGTTGATTCTGATGATTCTGAAGAAAACTATATCAATGTAGCTGCTGATGTGGAGAACAATGCCGTTGATAACTGTGCTGGTGAGTCAGTTTTTCAGTGATTCAGTAAGTCATAGATAAGTAAAACCTGAAGTTTTTGGTTTGTTGTTACAACCCCAAATCAGAAAAAGTTGGGACAGTATGGAAAACGAAAATAAAGAAAGTCGTGATTTCATAATTTACTTTGACTTGTATTTCATTGCAGACAATATATACACAAAATATTTCATGTTTTGTTTCGACTTCATTTCATTTGTAAGTATACATCCTTTCCTGTCATTCAGACCTGCAACACATTCCAAAAAAAGTTGAGACAGGAGCAATTTAGAGCAGTAATGAGGTAAATTGGTTAAATAATGATGTGATTTGAAACAGGTGATGTCAACAGGTGATTGTAATTAAGATCTGGTACAAAAGCACCATCCAAGAATAGTCTAGTTCCTTAGAAGCAAAAATGTGCCGAGGATCGAGAGTTTGCCAACAAATACATGATAAAATGATTGAAATGTTTAAAAACAAAGTTCCTCAAAGAAAGATCGGAAGAGATTTGGATATTTCACCTTCAACAGTGCAGAACATCATTAAAAGACTCAAGGAATCTGGAAGAATTTCAGTGCGTAAAGGACAAGGGCACAAGCCTAAGCTGAACAACCGTGATCTCCGATCCCTCAGGCAGCACTGCATCAAGAATCTTTCATCTATAAGTGATATTACCACATGGGCTCAGGACGACTTTGGCAAACCTTTGTCAAGTACCACAATAAATAGTTACATCCACAAATGCCAGTTAAAACTGTACTGTGCCAAAAGGAAGCCCTATGTTAACAGTGTGAGCTCAGAGGCATCTGGGATGAACAATCACAGTGAAAATGTGTACTGTGGTCAGATAATCAGTATTTCAGGTAATTTTTTTTGGGAGAAGTGGATGCCGTGTCCTCCGGACCAAAGACGAAAAGGATAATCCAGACAACAAGTCCAAATGCCAGGGTCTGTCATGGATGGGGTTGTGTCAGTTTCCTTGGCAAAGGTAACTGGCACTTCTGTGATGGCACTATTAATGTTGAAAAGTACATAGAGATTTTGGGACAATATGCTGCCTTCGAGAAGACTCCAGGGACGCATGCATATTTCAACAAGACAATTCAAAACGATATTCTGCACACGTTACAAAGTCCTGGCTGCGGAGGAAGAGGATGTGGATACTTGACTGGCCTGCCTGAGGTCCCGACCTGTCTCCAATAGATAATGTGTGGCAACAAAGACTCCGTACTGTTGCCCACCTTAAGACTTGTTTGCAGGAAGAATGGGACAAAATTACACCTGAAACATTTCATCACTTGGTGTCTTCAGTCCCTAAACATCTTTTAAGTGTTGTGAAAAGGAATGGCAACATTACAAAGTGGTAAATGCTTTACTGTCCCAACCGCTTTTGGAATGTGTTGCAGGTCTGAATGACAAGAAAGGATGTATATTTACAAATGAAATGAAGTCGACCAGACAAAACATGACATATGTTTTGTTCAAATTGTCTGCAAAGAAATACAAGTCACTTTAAAAGTACATTACTTTCTTTTTTAATTGCGTTTTCCATACCGTCCTCCATACCGTCCCAACTATTGCTGATTTGGGGTTGTACATAAAATTAGAAAAACTATGTGTAGAAAGATTTGCTGTGGTAACATCTTCCTGGCACAGTCAAACTTTTCTCTCTCACTGTTTTCTGACACAATTATTCTAGGTGCCCATATTACAAGGAAGACCATCCATATGGGGAACGAGATGGACGACGAAGACATATATGAAAATTCTGAAGCCATTGTTCACCAGAGAGAGGACCCTGAGGTCTCGGATGAGGATTCAAATAAGAACTACAAAGAGGCTGATGCTGAGAAAATGGCAGTAGACAATGACTATGAGGAAGAACAAATATATGCAAATACATAGTTTGGTAAACTTTGTGGAGTAGTTTGGTAAAGGCAGTCAATATCAATGATCTAGTTTTACTTTAATGATAGTCATCAGTTTTTTGTGATAGTAAAGTGTTTTTACATTTTTGTACAACACCTCAGAATTGTTATATAGTGTTGCAAACAAAGTCCACCAATAGTTCAGGAGGAAGCTGCATGTAGAATAGTAATCTTCTAACTAGTTTATATGTTTATTGATATCTTAGCAAAGTAAGCTACTGTAAAGCATTAATATACTTTTTGTTGGAACTACAACCCCCTATTTCTGGAAAAAGATATTTAACGCCAATAAAAACAATCTGCAATCTTAAATCTTTAACTGGTCAAAGCACAAAAGAAATTATAATGTTTTGGTTGATCAACTCAAATGTATTTTGTAAATAAAAACAAATTCTGAATTTGATGCCTGCAACACACAAAAAGGTAGGGACAGCAGAAAAAGAAAACTTAAAAGGTGAAACATTCCACAATAAGCAGGGGAGCTGGTAACAGATGTATGGAATGTGACAGAGTATAAAATGAGCATCCATCAAAGCCTTAGTCTCCACAAGCAAAGATTGATTGTGGTTTATTACATTGTCAGTCAGTTCAAAAAGAACATTTCTCATCACAAGATTACCAAGAATTTAGGTCTTTCACCATCTACAAAACAGAACAGTGATACAGGAAATCAAGAGAAATGACAGTGTAGTCTGGACCCTCCAGCATGTTGAGAAAGGTGCAAAATAAAACATGCCATGATATGGAGGTATACCACTGCAACCAGCACTGTAGACTTGCAAATGTGTGAAGGTACCACTGATGCAGGGTGCAGACCGTTGAGCAGCTCACAATAATTAAAAAAAAAAATCTCTCCTCACTTCCCAAAAGACTAGACAGTGTAATTAAAAGGAAAGGTGCAAAACTGGCCTCTATCCCAACTTTGTGTTGCAATCAAATTCTAGATTTGTTTATATTAGATTTACAAAATACAATTAAGTGGTTCATTGAAAACATTGATCTTTGTACTTTTATCAGTTAAATAAACAGGTTGTTTTATTGCCTTTTACACAATGTCCCAAATTCTTGTTGCAATTATTGTCCTTATTCTTATAGCAATCATTTGTTCAAAAAGCATAACAAATCTGGTGATTTGTTTTAGGATCTGAGCTACTTTGCGTTTTGTTCATGCTGCCATCTTCACTGTCCTATGAAATGATCAAGCAGGCTTTATCTACTTGGCACTGAAAGAGTCAACACTGAAGACTTGTTAATATGATAATATTGTAATACTTAACAGAAGAGCACAATCCCCTCAGTAGGCAAGTTACAACCATGCCATTTTTTCCTACATCGTTAACATAATTAACTGAAATTACTCACCGCAGTCTTTAGAAGGTGTTATGACAACTTTCAGATGTATTAATGAGACCCAAAGCATGTTTAAGTCAATTACTTTCCAGATTTCTTTTATTTACATTTATTTTTTTCAATAGTGAATTTAACAGTTTTTTTCATGCTAGCCTGTGTTGTGCAAGAGGTGCTGTGGTCAGTATTATCCAAATAATCCAGAAGCCTTCAAACAAATCTACCAAAAGAAACAGAGTTTATACTGTGCAGGCTGAAATAAAACAGCTCTAAACAGACTCCATTTTCCTTTAAACCATGTTGACCATATCAGCAGATATGGAAATACGATCACAGGTCAGCAATAATAGGAAAACGTTACCTCAGTGGCTGTTCAAGCTTTAAATATCTGTATAAACCAGTGCGTACATGCTAATGTGTTAACTTTGTGCCAACATGAAATTTGACTGGATGGACAAGGCACAGCTAGCACATATTTTTGAATGCATTTATAAGTGTAAAAAAATAAAATCATTTTATTCTATTCTTTTTTATCTCTATGTGTCTTGTTCCCTGTGGGTTTTTTTAGTTCTTCACTCATTTTCATGGAAGAACATTGCTAAATGGGTTATGTTGAGGGAGACAAACTCATTAGAAGTGAAAAAGGTGACCAAGCTGCCAGGCCTCTAGGGGGGATCCAGGAAATTAGTGGGAAGGGGTGGGTCTGCTCTTACTTTCTATTTGGTTTGAGGGGTGAGGGGTGGCTGGCAAAGATTTAGTTTGGTTGATATGCTGAGGAGAGATGTTATAGTTAATTGATGCTTGTCCAACAGCGAATGGTGTCAGTCAGTTTTCTCCTTGTTTTGCAATTCACTACAAACCAACAAAATGACTCTTGTGCAACATTTAACTTGTAGTAAGTAATTCATACCAGTATACACACACACATACACAAAAACATATAAATGGCTTAAAACTTGCTTTGATATTTTATGATAGTTGTAGATATGAACTGATGTCATCATGTGTTTATCATGAGAACACTGTCGGCCATATTGCCCAGCAAAATCATTAATTAATTTCTTTTATATACTCTATTAATCTTCAAGGGGAAATTGTTCTCTGCATTTTACCCAGAGTAATGAGCACTAGCATACACCTGTTACAGCCAAGGGAACAGTTGGGATTAGGTGCCTTGCTCAAGGGCACTTTAGCCTTGAGTTCTGGGAATCAAACAGACAACCCTTCAGTCACAAACTCACATATCTAACCTTTAGGCAACGGCTGCCCCCTGCATCTTATTTCTCTCATTATTATTCTTAATTAAATACATTTCATATTGTGTGTGAACCACTGAGGATATTTATACTAATTATACTCCCCGATTTGCAAACAAACTTTCCCCACTTAAGACTATGCTATAGTCTTCTAGAGAGTAACCCAAGCATGACATAACTCAGCACTATACGCAAATCAGCCAACCAGTGTTCCTGATCACTAATGACGACCCACTCACCTAATGCTGCATTGAACCAAGTCTGAAATATGAAGTCTTTCACACTGTTCCATCTATTGTGTTCATTCCAAGCTAATGATCCAGGTTACCATTTCCACACTGGGTTAAAATATTACTTCTTAAAGTCAAGATTGAGTCGTATCACCATACTTCACTCTTTTGCGTTGTATTACCTTAGCTTCCCAAAACAATACAGTGTCCCTCTTATTTATGAGCAGATTTAAAACTTGAACTTGGACTGGACAACTAAAAAATATCTACATTCTTGTATTACTGCAATTTTCTATCAGAATTAAAATATCTTCATCTCATCTCAAGTCTTTTTTTTACATAATTGTGCAGTAGTAATAGGAGAGAAAATATGTATAAACATGTTCCAACTTGTAATTTACAGAGAGAAAATAGCTGTTTTTCTTTGTGTTTTTAATCATTTGGGCTAAAAAGACTGACTGTGATATTACTTATCCTCACACTGCCACCCAGGGGGAAAGTAAGGAATGTTTTTTTTTTTGTTTATACTAAATATTTTATACACCACAAAGATTGAAGGTGGACAGCGAGCTTTCTGCCAGTGTGGAACTACCTGACTCACCTGCTGAGGTGGATGAAAGGGTCGAATGCAGTTCGTCAGCCGGGTTTCCAAAAGTTAGTGTGCGGTCCCTGAAGACGTGCCACAGGTAACTTGATACTGCTCTAAATGTAGAAATGTTAAGAAGTTGTTAGTTGACTCTGTACATATGTTAATGTATTTGCACAATGATGTTAAACAGTTTTATATACAGGTATATAGATCAGAGCTCTCAAGTCTCACGCATTGACCGTGAGACACGTGCATTTCAAAGAGTTCACACACTCACACTTTGTATTTCTCATGCTGAGAAGGAAAAACACTCACCAAGGTGTCACATTATGTAAAATTAACTGACAAGGCTCAAATGAATACGGAACAGAGATTTCTGCTAAGTTACAGTGAGATAATGGTCATCTACCAGCCAATCAGAAGATATTTTTTGTTTCAGGGTAAACTCCAAAAATAAGTTACACACATGATCCTGTAGGCGCATGCTGCTTTTCTTGGCGTCCATTTCTGCCGCAAAGAAAGTGTCTTTATTGCGTTTGCATGCTTTAGTTTAGCTCTGGAGGACTACAGCCGTCCCATGATCCTTCAGTCAGAGTGTGAGCCCAGTAGCAGCGACGATATTTTCTTGATTTTTAACACAACGACATTAAGGTTCGGATCCAATAAAGACACTGATCCATATTTCACTAATACAGTACAGGATGAAGCTCAAGCCCCACAGGTAAAAATAAACAGTGATTACTGCCCCCACAGGTCACATACAGTTTTACAGTCTGGGCGGTAGGTCGGAGTTAAACAGACAAATGCGAATGTAGTGTCATATAAAGTAAATCAAACTCCGACGTCGCTCAGACGTGTGGACTAGGGCTAAAGCTAACTGAGGTGATTAACATGACCATTCATTAAATATCTATTTACGTAATTAACTGAACTGTGGAAAAGGCGAAACGTGAGAAACTCTGCTGTTTGCTTCAGAGCCGACGCCTCCCGCTTATTATTCAGAGTATGGTTCTGATTGGTTGTCTCTGGAAACATTAACCAATCAGATACGTATTTGGTTGCTGGGAAGATTTACATCGTCCAACCAATCAGCGCACTCTGCATGAAACTCGGGTATTTCCGTGATGTCCAGTAAAACACGGAAAACACCGAAATAGTGTACGGCGCTTTATATTAGCCAAAAGGCAAAAAAAAAAACATTACCTAGATAACTAAATGAACTGTAGGAGTTAAAATTATTGAGTAAAAGACTAAAATAAAGCTTTAATCCTCTTACTGAGAGAAGTTCACTTCCCTCTAAAAGCACTTTACCTCAGAATTGGCGCCAGTTTCTCTGGGTTAGCTAGCGATGCTAACGTGAGGCACTAAAAAGGGAACATTTATCTCATAACGCTGTTTTTACTAACCGCACACGCAGTATTCACACGTATTCCCACTGTGGGTTGGGTTCAGCATCTCCTGCTTCTTCCGTTCACAGAACTAAAGCAAATTTGCGGATTTTCTGAAATTACAGCTTCACTTCACTGCAACTCGCTTAACTGTCAATCCCAACGGACGTGTGGGCGGGGCCTCGGGACGAGTTTTGATCACGTGGCTGCGCGTGCGGTTTAAAGAATATTGTCCCGTCTAAAGGGAAGATTTATCATATTTTAGAGTAAAATGAAGCTGACAGCATTTATACCTCCTGTCTTTCTTTAAAAGCCACTCACTAGTAGATTATAATATAATATTATTTTATAAATAAACATGTCTTAGTCCTCTACTCAGCATGTTTATGATGATATTATTTAAATGTATATTTTTAAAGATTCAATATTTGGTATTGAGTTGCAGGCTGAAAGAGAGAACGTTTTCAACAGCGTTGCTGACACTGTAGTAAGCTTGAGTTGAGAAACACACAAACTCTAATAAAGAACATTTCAAATATACAATTTACAAGTGGGAACATGTACAAAGCCTCTTGTTAGTGACAAGGCCAACAGTAAAGGTGGTAATGATTGATGGTGTGGGAATAGTCAGCCAGAAACTGAACACTGTGTTAATGTATTTGAGTCAAGTTTACATGCTTAGACTGACCTGCCATTTGACCTCAGAGTTTACAGGTCACATACCAACACCAATCAGCCATAACATTAACACCACCAACAGGTAAAGTAAATAAGTCAAGTCAAGTTTATTTATATAGCACTTTTGTCACAAAGCAGCTTTACAGAAACCGGGTTAACAAATATATAAATATATACATATATATGCATGTCTATGCAATACGTCTACTACTATAGTAGCTATGGGGAAACAAAGGCCATTTCATTAAGACATTCTATTAGTCAGCTCACTTTGTATAAAAAAACAGCAAACAAGACTTTTATCAAAAACGTAGAATATAAACAATACAAGGAGTGAGACTCGGACATTCCTACGTATAGTCTCTGACCCTCACATCAAGTAGATCTGACTCAAAGATCTCATGTGTCCAATACCAAATGCAGCAGAAAAAGATGAAAACTTAAATAGTTAAAAAAGGCTAAACATATGAGGCTTTCAGATTCCTTCTCACCAAACAAAGATAAGTTTCTGTTCTCTCTAGAAACTGTTTGCTTCCTTAGGGATTCCCAGTTTTTCCATTTCCCAAGTCCCATGGAACCATTAGCTGTAGCTTCCCAGTCTCAGTTACTGCTCATTTCATTTACTCGCTCTCCCTACCAAGCACCCAAAAAGCAAACCCTACTGTTCTCTTCTCCAAAATAAACTCCACCCCCTACTGGACGCCTGTTCTCCCACAGATATTCTTTAAAACATTAAAGCCAAATGGCGACCATCAAGGGGGTTGGGAGATTCTAGGCAGCAGGTAAACAGTGAGTTAGCAGCTTGCTGTGATATTAATTTGACATGTTGCGCCTGCCTAAACATTGTTACAGACTAAATTCACCCCTTCATGGCATTGTTCCCTAATGGCAGTGGTTTCTTTCAGCAGTATAATGCTCCCTGCCTCACTGCAGACATTGTTCAAGAACAGTTCGAGGAACATGATCGTTGAATGTGCTGGAATAGTTCGATCCATGGAGGCCCCACCTCTTACAGGACTTTAAGGATCTGCTGCTTGGTGCCAGACACCACAGCAAAATGTCAGAGGTCTTGTTGAGTCCATACCTCAAGGGGTCAGAGTTGTTTTGGTGCCACAGGTTTTCCAACACGATATAAGGCTTTAATGTTATGCAATGTTAAGCCAGAGGCAACAGTGGACTTAAATCTTCAGCTGCAGGATTATTACAAAAATAATTTACTTTAAAAATTAAAAATGAACTTTCAGCGATGTAAACAGAATGTGAGACTAGGCCTAAAGTTGACAAAGTGCAATTGAACTTTAAACTAGTTAAAAAAAAGTTTGGTGACTTATGCTTCTCCGAGCACTGTGAATGTGAACTGTGGCATTTTTAAGTGTTAAAGCAGCCGCAAAAACAATTTCCCATGACATAATTTATGTCCAAATAAGTTTGGTTCTCTGTTAGACGTCAGCTTTCCTGTTCAACACCCTTTCTCATGTGTTTCCTTTTCTAAAAGGCATTAGGGGCCTGCTGTAACAAATACTGTAGATCATTTATGAACCACCCCCCATATGTCTTGAGGTCTTACAGTTTTCCCTCTTTTAGCCCCTTCTGCTTTGAAACTTACCATAAATGCAGAGTTTCATCATTAACAGCAGCTTTTATTATACAAGTGCATCAAGTCACCAAAACAACTCTATAGATATGTTCACCACCATTAATCCCTAGTTTGTAATGTTCATATACACTGTTCATCAGTTCCAATTTCTTTAGCTTCATGGCAGATAAAACCTATAAAAAAGCACAAGAGACTCAATGGTATGGTTTCAATAGATCACTTTACAAAAGGTGTGGAAGCATGTGAGGTGAGAGATATACATGTACAGAGACTCACTGAACAAAGCATGACCCTAGACTTTAGGTATAAATAAGACTGGTTCCACCTGAAGGAGGTTCTAATCAGTGGCACCTAATCTGGAACACCTAATTTCCTTCTAACCTAATTGTGTGATAAATTTAAGGGTGTACTTATCTTTTCCATGTTACTGACCTTTTTTTATTTGATTTGTGATTTTAATCATCTTTATCTCTAGGGACTGTTTTAACAAGACCAAAAGCTTTGCTTGTTCAAATATCAAATCAATAATTTCCATGGGATGTACAATTTTTTTCACATGACTACACATGGTGTGTGATCCCCAAGTCCTGCCATGTACAGTGAGCTGTCTAAACTATCTAAACTATCTAACTATGTTTTCTGAGCAGCTGATTACGGTTTCAATTTGGTTAAGTTTGATGTCATGCGAGTGATGGAGACGTCATGGGATCGTGGACAGGTTTCTATTTATTGTACAGCTGCAGTGCGATGCAACGTTTTTTACAAAGCTACTTTTATCATCCTTTCATCTTTTAGCACCTGAAAAAGACATCTAGATGATGTTCAGCATTAATGATGCCTTCCCAGTTGTGCAAGCCACCCACATTATGTGCACTAATGTACCCTCCATAGCACTGAGGATGCTGGATCTAGTTCAAAAACTACCCCATCAACTAATTCTGTGGTGCTCAACCAATCCTGAGTGCCAGCCTATCCACTCAGCTGCAGGCTAAATGTTTACAATAAGGCAAGCTTCAGTGTAACCTCGTGTCTAAAAAAATGCCTGCAGAGTGCACCATACCTGGATGTGGAAAAATAGACTGCAAAACATTACAGTGTAATATGAGTTCCCAGAGTTAAACTATGCATTTATTTCTTTAGTAACATTGACAATTTAGAAAACCAGAAAAAAAATGTTTTGTTTTGTCTTTGCTGCCAAACAAACAATTATAAAATTGTTCAAATTGTGTTTAAATTCTGGCAGTTTTACATGATTCTTAATAAAAATAAAAAAATAAAATTGCAGTTCATATTTATCTTTGTTTAGAAATGTTTTCAAAGGTTCTCGCCCATCCTCTTTCACTCCTCACTCTCTAGCAGCTCAACACTGATTCAACATTTCACACACAGAGACCTGACAGTGTCCTGGTTAATGTGATAGAGTTAACAGTGGATATTTAATGAGAGTGAGAAAATTCAATGTGACGGCTACTAGACGGAGAAAAAAAGTTACAATACATAATCGAAAGGGGATTTCTCACTCTATAAAAAAACTCACTCTCTGGTCTACTACAGCAGTGCTGTCATCTGAGAGAAACCATGTTCACAAGAGATGGCCAAAGTTTTTGTTTTGGCCTGAGTGTCCTGAGAACTTTGGTATGAACCACACCACCGTTGGCTTTTACAGAACAGGAAAATGTCTAAAAGAAGAACAGAAACTCCGCCTCTACATCCTTATAACTCCACCGTCAGCACTTCAGCGTGAAGTGTTTTGAAGACGGCAGCAGAGCACATTGAAGTGCCATAAATTTAACTGGACAAGGACGCTGAAGATGACGAGACCTCATCTCATATTATTGCTTGGTAAATGCATTTCAGTTTTTCATTCAGTTTTATATTTATTTTTATTTAACTTCTAATACTAAAAATGAGATAATACTATAAAAATGTAAAAATATATCAATTTTGCATTATATCTATATTTTCCGCAAGGAAAACATTAAGCAGATCCCATCTGTAGCTTCCACAGGCTACAGAACAGTGCAAAGGTCTGAGTCAGTATGAGAAAATCACATGTAAAGATTATTATTTTGGAAGAAAACATTAGAATACAACTAAAACTGTAGCTGCTGGGGTGTGAGTGAGGAGATGCTTATGCGATGGCTGAAGCCAAACCTGTGTTCTTTTAACCAACATTTTCATAACTTAACTGACTAAACACAATGTTCTGAATACTGACCACTGAACTCACGTTTATTTTTGTTAAGCTTAATGGATTATAATGCTTTTACTCCCTCTCTTCCCAGATCAACAGTGTTTTAAAGGGTTTCTGCGATTTTCTAAAATTTCTGTACAGAATATTTGCTGTTTTCACTTTCACTTACTGGTCCAACATCACTGTTAGAACTTGTATCTCCTTTTTTTTCATTAAAATTTTTTTTACACACATGTAAAAAACACATATTCATGACCAATGGGCTAGTAGAAATGGTCCAAAATTACATAAAATAGCATAAAATATTTAGAGTGGAAGAAAAACTGTTAACCTTAAGGTAAGTATAACAATGATCTTGGAATTTGGTTTTGACCGAAACAATAAATAATAAAAGAATAAATAAATTAGTAACAGACAGTTTGTGTAACAACAGATCGACTCCAGTCTGTAACTGTAGATGAGAGAGTGCATCTATATGGAGAGTGTGTATAGTATAATGGCCAG
>JBBPDA010081958.1:0-12200 GCA_037974385.1 Arnoldichthys spilopterus
GGACAGTTTACTCCGGGCTGCAGGTGGCCCTATTATGAGTACTTCTGTTTTATCAGAGTTGAGTAGTAGGAAGTTTAAAAGCATCCACTGTCTAATGTCCTTTACACATTCCTCAATTACATTAAGTTGGTGTTTCTCACCAGGCTGTGTGGAAACATATAACTGTGTATTGTCAGTGTAGCAATGGAAGTTTACTCCATGTTTTCGAATTATATTACACAGAGGTAGCATATACAAGGAGAAGAGCAGGGGGCTTAAAATTGAACCTTGTGGTACACCAAAATCTACCTTGGTGCGTGTAGAGAAGTCATTGTTTATATCTACAAACTGATATCACAAAAGGGCCGTTCCCTTAATTCCAACCACATTTTCTAGTCTGTCAAGGAGGATGGTGTGATTAATAGTATCAAAGGCTGCACTAAGGTCGAGTAGCATGAGTAAGGAGACATAGCCCTGATCAGATGCAAGTAAAAGGTCATTTACCACCATTGCCAGTGCTGTCTCTGTATTATGATGAGGCCTAAAACCTGACTGGAACATTTCATGAATGTTGTTCCTATGTAAAAATGAGCATAACAGCTGTGCTACGGCCTTTTCTAGTATTTGTTAAATAAAAGGGAGGTTTGATATCCTGTAATTAGAAAGCTGGCAGCGGTCGAGGTCTGTTTTTTTTTTTTAACAAGGGTTTAACAACTGCAAGCTTAAAGGTTTCAGGTACATAGCCAATACTGAGGGAAGAATTTATTATTCTCATAAGAAGTTCAATTACTATTGGTAGTATTTATTTTAAAATGTGCATAGGTAGGGGACCTAGGATGCAAGTTGATAAATTTGAGGAAGAAATTAGTGAAATGAGTTCTGTTTCTTGAAGGGGAGAAAAACACTCTTATCGTTGTTCTAATATAATTGAATTGTCTGGATTTATATTAATAGACTGAATTTTGTGTCTAATATTTTGGATTTTATCATTAAAAAACATCATGAAGTCATTGCTGCTATGTACTGATGCTATGTCTGTTCCTGTACTGTCCTTATTTCTGGTTAATTTTGCGATGGTGTTGAATAAGAATCTTGGGTTATTTTTATCTTCTATAAATGTGGAGAGATAAGTTGTTTTAGTGGCACTCAGGAGACCCTCCTTCCACGCCATTTACATTCTAATTTTTCATGTGGTTTGTTTCAACGCACCTGTGTGATTGTTAAACCAGGGTGCACGTTTTTCTTCTCTGGTAAATTTTTCTCTTAAAAGGAGCTCCATTATTTAAAGTGCAGCAGAATGTTGACTCTAAGTATTCTTCTGAGTTCTGAAAGCTCTGGGAGATTTCTTAGAATTTGATAAAATTCTGGGTTGTAGATGATGTGAATGTGTGCTTGACATGATAGCGTGGCAAAGTGCGTGGGTCATTACTAAGGTGCAGTTTGAATGAAATAAGATAATGATCTGAGATCGCCTCAGACTGTGGGACTACAACTATATATTTTTATATTTAAACCGAGAGTTAGTATTAAGTCTAGCGTGTGGCCACCATTGTGAGTGGGTTTAATGAGGTCCTGTTCAGGTTCTGTTCAGAGGGTCATTGAGGTTATCGAGGTGAATATTAAAGTCTCCGATAATTAAAGCTTTGTCTGATGAACATTTATTTTAATTGAATAAAACTGATAAAATTAAGTTACATGAAGTAATGTTGGAGGTTATTGTGTTTTTTTTAAGTGTATGGCATATGGTTACTGGAAATGTGGTAAAAGTGGCTTCTAAAGGTTTGAAAGAGTGTTAAAGTCAAAACAGACCATTTGACCTTGTTGATAAATTTGTTCTGGCCACATTAATCACTGGACATTTCATAGGAACATAAAAAAACCTGACTTAAAGGCCATGAACATGTGTGTGTTCTTCAGGTGCGCTGTAATTCCTACAGACCTGAAGCAGCACGAGATCAGATTCTAAGTGGGGCCCACAGCCCTCCAAAGTACAGGTATGACACACACACACACACACATACACACACACATACACATGCCTTTTTCTAAAGCTTATTTACATAAATTTCCCTCTTTTATCTGTCGCTGTCACCACACCGCCATTGCCAAAGGGTTATCGGGGCAATGAGTAACTACGAGGAATTTCGCAAAGCCTTCAACTGCCCCGGCACTTCTGTCATGAACAGGGGGGCAGAGTCCTGCCGGGTGTGGTAGAGCTACAGATGAGACGATCCAGAAGATCCAGATTTGTGAACATGGTCCAAACCGTAAGCCTTGTACTAGGTCACCTCATTCACCTGGGGACGGCACCAATCAACACTGCCCACTCTCCTCTATCCCGAACTCTGTCCTCTTCACCGCTAACACTGGTTACACACACTTGCAGCTTGAGCTCAGGCACATGCTGCGAACATCAGCCGACTGTCCGGTTCCCCCCTCACCACTGTCTGATAAACTGTGCAAACACAACCCTGGCAGTCAGCGCTCATGCAGTCTAAACAGGCATTTAGATGCCTGAGTGTGCTGATCTGCAGCCAGGTGTGGTGGGGTTTTCTCCTTCCATATATGGCAACAGGGCTTCAATGAGAGGAGCAGGTTTTACATCACTAGCAAACAACTGACTTCTGTAGACCAAATAAGCATGTTCATTAACACTGGTAGGCTAAACTTCCGGGTGGATGAAACATATCCAGGCGAAAGCAGCTCATTTTAAGTAGGAGTGACAGAACCGACGGAAGCAAAACATTGACAATAATGTTTGAATCTTATGTGTTTGAGGCTGCAATGTCAAATGTACCCAAAAACATATGCAGGTACAGTCTCAATAGGTTCTGGACAGCTCACTAGTCTGCAACTCCTTTATTCTTGCAAATACAACCCCAAATCCAAAAAAGAGCAAAGAAACTTTGATTGTGAACACACCTGGCCCCAGTGGTGCTGGGGCCAGGACTTGAACCGGAGACCTTTTGTTCACAAATGCAACGTCCTAAACACTAGGCCTCCACTGCGCACTAAAAAGTAAGGCTCACTTGTCACCAGAATCAAACACGGGCCGTGTAGGCAAGTCAGCCACACTACCTCTGCGCTATGAGTGACACAGCTTACAGAAACACTGGGATGCTATGTAAAAAATGATAGCTGTAACGCTGTCTGCTGATGCGGGGTTTCACAACGGGTGCAGAGGTTCACTAAGCTGTTTGCGGAAGCATGCTAGCAATCCAGAACAGTCGGAAACTTATTTGGACCTGGAGCTGAAACCGCCTGTTGGCTTAAAGTACATAGTGATGCCACGTGATGGACGTCCAAGACCACATAGCTTGCTTCCCTCTTCCCTCATAAGTCAACTGACATAACACAACTGGCCTTTTCCTTCATGCCTACTGAGCTGTCCAGTGATGATGCATTTGCTGAGAGGAAACTTGGGACCATCAAGTGATTGAAGAAAACCCAATTAATTAATCTGATAAATATTAATTAATGCATAATAATTAATGACGGACTACTAGCATTGTCCACCCGGAAGTCGGTTTTGTGCAGTTGTGACACTGTGACATGCTGATTTGTCCTATTACAAAGTCATACCTCCCCCTTTTCTCTCATGGAAGTCCATTGGGGTCCATTGTTACAATAGTGTTTAGGTTAGCATAGGGTGTATAAGGGGCGGTGAGTTTTTTTGTAGCATTTTTGAAAGAAATGGAAGGCAATTCCTAATTATGATGTAAATTTGTTGAAAACTTCAATTTCTCATTCTTTCATTTTGAAACCTCTGTACCTTTTGTGTGTACTGATTGTAATATAGTTAATTACTGTTATTTCTGAATTTCCTAAAGGACTCGTTGTACACAAAAACTCATCGTCTTTAATTATTTTCCGGCTTGAATTCAGTACGACGATAATGTAAATCTGAATCTAAAGATTGTAAATTGTAGATGAATCATGTCCCTCCATTTTTTTCTACTCATCTGCCATTATAAAAGTCTTCACAGTGTGTGTTTACTTATAAAAGTGTTGTAAATGTGTGTGTGTATGTGTGTGTGTGTGTGTGTGGGTGTGTGTGTGTGTGTGTGTGTGTGTGTGTCGGAAGTGTCACAGTGTGATTTTCTGTTCTGTTACACGTGAGTGATCAGGTTGAATATATGAGGTCAGCCTAATATAGCAAAGCAGGAAATGGGGTGAATGAAAAATAGCACCATCCCTGCTGGAAATAGACTTCAGACCCCACACTCATGCCTGAGTGCGAATGAGCTCTCAGAACTCATCTCACACACACACGCACACACACACAGCAGATTCAACAGATATAAATCAGTAGGGAATCTGTGATGTTTGGGGAAAATAGTTAAAACAGATTTTCAGCAGTTTCACTATTTATGCAACCCCCACCAACAGGAACACACACTCTACACCAATAAGCCTAACATTAACACCACTGCCAGATAGAATGAATAACACTGACTCTCTAGCTATGTCATTACAATGACATGTGTCAGGGGGGTGGGATACATTATGCAGCCAGTGAACAGTCAGTTCTTAAAACCAATGAGCTAGAAGCAGGAGCATAAGGATCTAAGCCGTGGCAAAGTTGTGATGTTCTAGACGACTGAGTCAAAGCATCACCAGAACAGCAGGTCTTGTGAAGTGTTCCAGGTGTGCAGTAGTTAGTACCTACCAACATTGACCCAAGGAAGGACAACTGGTGGTTCATGGGCACTGGAGGCTTACTGTTGCATGTGGGGAGTGAAGGCTAGTCCATCTGGTCTGATCCCACAGAAGAGCTACTGTGGTGTAAAAAGTGATGTTGACTCTGATAGAAAGGAGTCAGAACATACAGTGCACCACAGTAAGAGCTGCTTCAGCATTAGGAGGGACACACTCAGTATAGAGGAGGAGACTGTGACACAAGCAATAGAAAATGTGTTTGCCATGTTGGGGGACTGCCGCCAATGTTCACATTTACTATAACGTTTTCAGTTTTCATTAACAGTATGTGAAAACATGCTAAAGAACACGATTAAGTGTAATTTCCTTACAGAGAGAAGCGATTCTCTGGTCAACAATTTAGATCCGTACAAGCTTTGAAAATTCACAAATGAAGTTAAGACTTAGATTTGCTGTAGCCATTTCTATCACAGACATCGGCGCACACCTCGTTTTTGGTTTAAGTTTATACACCTGTCAGGAATTTAAATTTAAGTCACACAGTCATTTTACGAATGGATGGATGAGTGACCTACAAAGCAACTACAGCACTGTCACTGCTAAGGTATCTGCCATCATGAACCAGTGTTTCTCTTGTGTGTTTGTTTCTCTACCTAGCTATATTTACTACACATACCTCCTAACACCTACCCAGCTATATTCACCACTCATATCTCTCAATACCCACCAGTTATGCTTTTCTAATCGTCATACATAGCTATTTTACATGTTTGTGTAGGTTTTGCGCTCTCAGCAACCTTATGAACCCCCTTTACCACTAGGCATTAAAAAAGACGAGTGTAAAATATCAATGACTAAATCATTTATTTAACACATCTTGTTTGTGCAAACACTCCTTAAGACCTCAGGTCACAGCACAACAACCCAATAAACCCACATTAGGTTCATCATAGCTGTTTGTGATGAATGTTCTCCCATTATTCACACTGTTCTAGAATGTTCTTCTCCGTTCATACTAGTTCTTTTGGTTATTTTTTGAAACACTCTAATACAACTGCCCGAGTGAGAATACAGGTGTTTGTTGGGTCAGTGTTTACTTCAAATATAGATGGGGCTTGATACGGAAATTGTGACATCACAACCACATGTTGCAGCTTGGTTTCCATATAAAGTGAAGCGTGTGTGTGTGTGCATGCATGTGTGTGTGTGTGTGGATGGTTGAGCTGAGGAGACAAACTGAGACAGCACTCAGAATGGGTTTTAATGCCCAGTGGCCAACACCATGTCCAGCCTGCAAGGACAGAGCAGTGTTTTTTTACTGTCAGGGGGATGAGACCATGTTCAACCCCTGGTCTCTCTCTCTCTCTCTCTCTCTCTGCTTTGTCCTCTTTCTTCCTCCTTCACCACCCCCAACCCCCTCCTATTGTCTCCCTCTCCTCTCTCCTGCCCCTGAGCAAAAGGAGAGAAATACCATAACAATTACTTTCATTTATTTCTGCTGTTCCCATGGTAACACATGGGCCTACAAGTGCATTTGAACCTGAAAGTGTGTGTGTGTGTGTGTGTGTGTGTGTGTGTGTGTGTGTACACATGTGGGTGTGGAAGCCAGAAAGGGAAAGAGCGGTTTATTAAAGAAAGATGGGTCATGGGTATGAGGCCCATGCGTAGCAGATTCACTGAAACAAATACTGCTTGTTAGCATTAATGGTGCAAAGGCTTGTGTTAATGAGACACACACATGCACACACAGTGCTGAGAGAATGAGGAAGAAGCTAATGGGAAACAGTCACTGTACTGTCGTTACACAGGTGCTTCATTAAAAAGCGATTACATTAAATGAACACTTCACAGTCCCTCGATGTGAGTGACGCCTTCATACAGGGATCACTGTGACATTTACATCATCAAACACCTATTTCCTAAGTATATTTTGCCACCAGTGGTCCACCATGCAGATTAAATGACTTGTAGTCTAGAACAGGGTGGGCAACAGTCCTGGGGGGCTGGCGTTCAGCACAAATTTGGTGATTTCTCTGCTCAAACACACCTGCAAGAAGTGGAGTTCTAGCTCTGGCTCCAGACACACCCACTGCGCTCATTTCTGCCAGAGATTTTATTATAAAGGACTTGCCGAGACCCTTGGTTTGCCGCTGAAGACCTCTGTCAGTTCCAGCTGGGGATGGAAGTTCTGTAGGCACAGGGCAGGTAAAGAGAAGTATCACAGGAACAATGAAGATTACAATCTGGGAGATGCATCCTGAGTAGATACAGTTCTTTGTAATCTTGTTCCCTTCTCACAAGGTCATCCTTGACCTGCCGTGGCTTCAGAAACATAATCTAAGTTCTCATTGTCACAAGCAGTAATAATATCATTGTCTTCGTTTTGTCAACAGAATTGTTTGCAACTCTCATGCACCTGAAGCAATACTGAGAGCCCTGAGAACAGTGAGAGACCAGAGATACTCAGTGAATACTGTGAAAGTGAAAGTCATGTCCCTTTTATCTCTATAGCACTTTTTACAACTGACATTGTGACAAAGCTGTAAACTCAGCTGTAGGAAGAAACGTTGTGAGGAACCAAGGCTCAGAAGGGGGAACCTGTCTTCTGGTCGACACCAGAGAACAGTAATAAAGAAAAGAACCTCAGGTTCTAGAGGCGACATCGGCTAAAAGTCTATAGCTTGGAGCAACAGATCCAGCATCTGTGGGAGCTGAACTAGTCTGGGACTAGTTATTTGGGGATAAGGAGGAGCTCAATGATGGGCGATCTGATCTTAGGAGACAAGGGGCAGCAGTCCCTAGTTTACAGGTGTCGCAATGACTTTCAGTCTGAATGTCGACTGTATGGCATCATCTGAGAAGCACTGTCAGTGCAGGGTGGGAGTTTCAAGGTAAGGACACACACGGTTTAGTTCATGGTAGAGACGAGACAAGCAAAAAATCTGGAAAATGTACTGGGGCACAATACTTCATAACTTATTACCTGAGAAAATCAAAAAGTCATCAGTATAAGAGGAACATGTAAAGCATGTGCGCTGTGTTGTATGCAGCTGTACATAAAGGCCAAAAATTGTAAGTTTCTTTTCTGGGACACATCATCAGCGCAGACAAAGTGGAAAGTACAAGCAGTTACTGGACAGCCTCAGCCTAAGATGGGGAAAGAGATGTGGAAACTTAAGAGAGAATAGCAGAGCTGCTGCAGAGAAATTGTATCTGCTTTTTCTGTGGTTTAATTCTTGCTATGTGTTTATTGGGGGCACATAGCCAACAGTGCAGCTGCATCCCAATGCAGTTATCTAGACCTAATAACCATGACCGGCATGTTATTTTAGCAGAAAGGTATTTGCTACTAGACTTTGTTTTATATTGTCTTCTACTGAATCGTGGGGGAGCAGGCTGAACATTTTGGATGCAGGCAAGAGTAAAACTAAAAAAATCTCTCACACAGACTATTTCAGTATCACCTGGAGAGTGTATATGAATTGGAACGCTCAATAAAATGCAGTGCAGAATGTCACATGCTGCTTGTGCCAGTGTAATGGTTTTATGTACTTGTGGGCTTGTAAATAAGCTCTATAAGTGCTGATTTCTCAAAGACCACAGGAATACCCTTCCAAACATGGCATCAACACAGTAGAGAGGCTATGCCTTTATTCACAAACTTCTCAGGTCCCTGTATTTTCTTATTGAAACATGTAGTAAACAGCCCCAACAGTCCCAGGCTTTGTGTTTAGAGAACTTCTCCTAAAATGCTTTGCATTAGACGCACATTAGCATTTGCACACCTAGCATATTGGCTGACTGAGACTAGCCTAGCAGAGGACAAGTGTATTACCTTGGGTGACCCAAAGAGCCTAACCAATATTATAGAACCCTTCCACTGGTTTCCCTAAAGGTTTAAGGTTTCACATAAAGGGAACATAGGTTGGGGACATAGGAGTTAAGTATTTTCACAGTGTAACATGTTTATTATGAAGTAAGACATAAGCCATTAACAGGACCCGCCCTGACAATGTTGGAGCCCAAGGCAAGCTTCCCAGAAGCTCTTGCTCAAGAAAACCTCAGTGGTACCTGGGTCAGGAACCTGCGACTTTCTGTTCACAGAGGGAAGGTGGAAGTACCTCATCATCATTACCCATAAATTAACAAGCCAGACAGTCTTGAGTACCATCTTGTGCACTATTGCTTACTTTACTTTTCTGAATTGTGAACACACCCCATCACAGCATAATGTGACCTCTGCATTTAACCCATCACACATGCACACGTGGAGCAGCTTTCAACAGCACCCAGGGAGCAGTGTAGCAGGACTGTACTTTACTCAAGGGAACCTCAGTGGAACCTGGGCCAGGACTTGTGACCTTCTGATTACATGGGCCCTAGGCCCTCACTACCTATCTGTACTATCCAGTTGACTAATTTAATTCTAGATAATAAACTAATGCTAAGCAACATACACTTAGGTTTGTTGACAGTCGAGTGGATATGCTGCCTTTTGCCCCAGGATGCCCTCATGTCTGAGCGTCTTTCTAGGTCTCCTCTTTATTTATGCTGTCCTAGCGAGTCTTGCCGGAGCACCTGCCTGCACTCAGATCACAATGTTAATTGTTCTTAATCACTCGCAACATTTCAGCATCTCTAACAATCTCTCTCTCTCTCTCTCTCTCTCTCTCTCTGTTGAGCTACCCTGCTGAGATACCAGTGATCCTGCCCCATTCTGCTATCTGGACCAGTCTGACCCACAATTATACCCTCTTACTGGTTTGACGTTTTGTGGCTTTTAACCCACTCACTCCTGCTGAGGAACCCATATGAACAGCACTATCTGCCAAGATAATTTTATATATATATATATATATATATATATATATATATTATTTGTTTTGTTTTTTCTCTTGTTTCTTTTTGCTATCCAATGACTTGACTTGACTGTCCTCCTCTTTTTCTCAGTCATTATTAATGGTCCAATGGTTGATTTTAAATTGCCTTTAGAAAAACAGCCACCAGGGGGCATATACAAAACATCTACTATAGAGAAAGTAGATTGAGAACTTTTCTGCAGTCCCAGTCACACATCAACCTTTTCTGTCTGACAGGCAGAAACCACACACACACATTCACAGACGGGAAATGTGCCAGGTGTTGAAATGACACAGATTGACTTGTGTCTCTTTGGCATCGTCCTCTGATGGAATTCAATTACTGGGAAGATGAGCGACATCCCTGAAGGTCTGAATGGAGGAAAGCACAGGGGGAGGGGTTTAAGGCAGTTGAACTGAAAGCTTTCTGAAGGCATTAGACACAGCTGGACGGGCCCAGAAGACAGTAGAACCTTCTGCCGCACTGTGACCTGCCCTTCCAGTTCCTGAGGGTTAGCGACCTAAAGCCTTTCCTGCTCATTTAGCTTCTGAAGGTAGAGTAGTCTGTGCCCAGGCATCGCAGGGCATTTTATGGTGCATATATCAGTAAAATCATCTACGCCAGGTTTGGGTGATGTTAAAGTCTATTTCTCATGACCTTCACAACTCAGACTACTTAGGGGTTGGTGTGGGATTATGAAGGCTTGCAGTTTGCATGGCAGTAGTGAACATAAGCTTCTGTTACACATTAGTTACATTAACCCGCAGACCTAAAGAAGAGAACTTAAGTCGTCAAACATGTCTCTCTTAATCAGCTGCACTTGCAGTAAGTGGTAAGAAGTGAACATGAAAGGTTTTTAACTCGGTTTTGAAAGAGGAAAAAGATGTGCAGTCGGCAAGAGATTGTGGAAGCGAGTTCCAGAGTTTGGGGGCAGTAGCACTGAGTGACCTGAATGCCTTCAGGAGCTTAGTACCAGATGATCTGAGGGAGCGAGGTGGGGAATAGGGCACAAGAAGATGGCTAAGATATGAAGGAGCAAGACTGTGGCTTTAAAAGTAAGGAGTAGTATTTTAAATTTAATACGGGACTGAATAGGGAGCCAGTGTAATTGGAAGAGTACAGGAGTGATGTGGGATGAGTGTTTACTATGAGTGAGAACTCTGGCAGCAGAGTTTTGGATATACTGAAGTTTTTGAATTGATCTGAGAGGAGGCCAGTGAAGAGGGAATTACAGTAATCAAGGCGGGAAATGATTAAACCATGTACACGTGTATAAGCATCAGTATCTGAGAGGGAAGGACGGAGGTGGAAGAAGGCAGTTTCGAAAATTGACTTTATATGGGTGTCAAAATCAAGTGATTGATCAAATAAAATCTCAAGGTTCCTAACAACTAAAGCAGCCTTGACAGGAACATCATCAATACAGATAGAAATGTTGAGTAATTTGGAGGTAACGCTAGTAGTGACAGCTCAGATTTGTCAGGGTTAAATTTGGGGAAAGTTTCTTGCATCCAGCAATATAAATCATGGAGGCAGTTCAACAGATCTTTAGAAGGAGAATCAGAGGAATGGGTGATAATATATAGCTGGATGTCATCAGTATAGTGGTGGAAATTAATGCCATAACTACGAATAATTTGACCAATAGGTAGTGTGTAGATGAGGAAAAGAAGGGGTCCCAGAACAGAGCCCTGGGGTACCCCACATGTAACAGGAGATAGAGAGGATGAGTGAGAACCCAGTGCAATGTATTGTGACCTACAGGTTAAGTAAGACCTAAACCACTGAAGAGATATGTCACAGGTACCAACAGAGGCAAGACGAGAAATAAAAACAGAATAATTAGCAATGTCAAATGCAGCAATCAAATCGAGTAGTAGAAGAATGGAAGGAATACTACTATCAGCAGTAGTTCAAAGGTCACTGACAACACGCAGTAAAGCTGTCTCAGTGCTGTGTCCTGAACAAAAGCCAGATTGGAAAGGCTCAAACAGAATTATCAGTAAGATAAGTATGAACCTGAGATGCCACAACTCTGTCTATGACCTTAGCTAGAAGAGGAAGATTAGAGATGGGTCTGTAATTAGAGAGTAATGAGGGGTCGAGTGCAGGTCTTTTAAGAATAGGGGTAACAACACTTTTAAGAGAAGTTCAGTGATAGAGTCATGGATAAAAGGAGAAAAGTATGCAAATTTTGTATCAGAGAAAGGCAGATTAATAAGTTAAGGTGATTGAGGGGTAGAGGGGAAAAGACTGATCAACTTTGTTCTGGAAAAAGTGGAAAAAGGCCTGAAAGAGCTCCTGAGTTTGGTGATAGACTGGAACTGGACGTGACAAGAGTAGGTTGACTGTACTAAAGATGGCCTTGGGCCTAGACTTGGCAGAATTTATGATGGAGGAGTAGTATCTGGAATGGGCATCATTAAGTGTGAGCCGGTATTTGTTCATATGATCAGAGTATAAGTTAGCGTTGATGGTTAGGCCAGTTTTTTTATGGAGGCGCTCAAGACCCCTGACAGCAGTTTACATATTAGGGAGCTCAGTGGTGAACCATGGAGAGGTTCTGGACACAGGAACAATCCTGTGCTTTAACGGGGCTACTTCATCAATTAAACTCGAGATAGTATTGTCACATGCACCAGTCACGTGACGTCTAGACGGTTAAGGAAATGACGCACGGAAGGTATATAAATCAGGATTTA
>JBBPDA010081969.1:0-22480 GCA_037974385.1 Arnoldichthys spilopterus
TATAACTCCACAAATGAACAACATTGGATAGAATTAATATAATGACAATTGCAGCTTTTTGCTATAAAAACGATCAGTTGTTCGGCCCTTATTTATATACACATACAACAATTCATTCATAAGTGATGTTTCTATAGCCAGTGCAGAGCTGAACCATCTGAATCAGTGAATCGGTGAATCACTGCTCAAACCAGATCTCAAAGTCACGCCCACAGTGACCTGTGACAAACCTTTTTTTTCACAAGAAACGTTGGCAAACTTCCTGGCTAAACCAGACTAAAATCACTGCGGTGTTGAGCGAAGTTTCACAATGAACACAAGCCTAACAGCACAGATTAAATCGGAGTCGGGCGGGGAGTCGGTGGTGATGGTTACAGAATCAGCACACACACACGTTTGGCATTGCTATCTTTGTAAGCACCTGTACTACTATACTACACACGCACCTAAACCCAAACCTAGTAAACAAAAGAAAATCATTCTGCTCTTTTAGTTTTTCCTAAAAAACAATGTATCAGAATATTTCATTAATATTTTATTTTATGTATATATTTTGTTTGTAAATGTGTGTATATGTACCTTTATCAGCTGCTGTAGCAAGTAAATTTCCCCAGTAGGGAATCAATAAAGTACTATTCTATTCTGAATAAAATTGACAGATTTCAGCACATTTAAGTGTAAATTACCTTCTTATTCCAATTTACCGTTCCACCTTAAATGCTGCAGCAGCTACGCACTGTGGCGCCTGAGCTCGCATTGTAACTGCCGCACCATTTAAGGTGGGCCGGTGAAATTGGGACCAGACAAAGCGTTTGGAGTAGTTACCCCGCATTTGGCCGCGATCTCCGTGGAGGAGCACCAGAGCGCAGGAGGAACCGAGCAGGAGGAGGGCTTGCAGGAGATTCCCCTCTGCGAAAGACACAAAACAACCAACACGATTACAGCTTTCAGCACCCACATCTTCTTCCGACCTCTCCGGCTCTGAACCTGACGGAACCTTCACATTACAGCTCGACTTATCCTCATTCTGAACTTTCCGCACGGACTTCCTGATTGGCTAGAGCGGTCACGTGACCGCGGCGCGTCAACAATATCCGGCAGATCAGCAGGGGCTAAAAGTCATTCGGTCTGCGTAAAAGCCTAGGACCTTCTCCCTGTGAGGCGACAGTGCTAACCACTGTACCACCGTGCCACCCTAAAAATACCTACGGTGGTTTAATTTTTTGCATCTAGGTGAATTTTTGTTATTGTTGTAAATTATGTCAGTAGTGCTCGTTTGCTCTGTTTAAACACATATTTTTAAAAATATTTGCTGTTCTTCTTGTGTCCTCTGCCTATCTGTAGTTTTTGTTCTTTAAACAAAAAAAAAAACATGAAAAAACTGAAAAAAACATGATTTATCACAAGGTCTGGGAATGATTGACCCGTCAGGAGGAGTATTCAACAGTGTTATAAAAACTGAACTGCGCTCGTGCTGTTATGAATAAGTCTTTGAGCAGCAAAATCAGAGGAGCACTTTTCTCCAGAAGTCTGACAGAATGAAGGAAGTCTCCAACACTTCCTCCTCTACCCACGGCTCGGCTGCAGTCCGGGGAAATCTGGGGAAATTCAGAAAGTGCTGCTTTTAAAGTTGAATGAGTCCCATCAAACACATGATCACGATTTATATAAAAAGAATCCCCTCCAGGTTAAAGCAGCCCTTAATGTATTTTGGCCTGCTTCCAGAGAATGCGACAGCGATGCAACTTTTTGAAGACTGAACTTTTACCAGACATTGGTTAATGAATCTCTAGATTTTTGCATTGACATGTTGTATATGGCATACACATTTCATCAGTTTTTACTGAAAACGTTCTCAAGGTACTGGCCAAAAAGTGCAATGGGCCTTTCCAAATTCAAGGGGCCCTAGCACAAAGGGATATGCCCACCTAGAGACACAAACCACTTACTCCGTATCAGCCATGTGGAGCTACAATCCCACCAAGTTTACTGTGAACCGGTGAAGTCTAGCCAGAAGAATACGCCAATCAGCCATAACATTAACACCACTGACAGGTGAAGCAACATTGACTCTCTAGATACTTCTTACAGTGGCATGTGTCAGGGGATGTGGGATCTATTAGGCAGCAAGTGAACAGTCAGTTCTTGGAGTTGATATGGTGGAAGCAGGAGTGTAAGGATCTGAGGGCCTTACTGTGATGTTCTAGATGACTGAGTCAGAGCACCTCCAGAACGGCAGCTCTTGTGGAGTGTTCCACATGTGCAATAGTTAGTACCAACCAACAGTGATCCAAGGAAGGACGACTGGTTCATGGGCACCCGAGTCTCACTGATGCATGGGGAGGCTAACCCGTCTGTTCTGATCCCACAGAAGAGCTACTGGGGTGTAGAAAGTGATGCTGACTCTGATAGAAAGGGGTCAGAAAACACAGTGCAGCACAGTCAGAGCTGTTCCAGCAGCAGGAAGGATCTCAGAATTAGGCAGGTGGTCTTAATGTTATGGCTGACTGGTGTATGAATAAGCACCTCGCTCTGCTGCAGTCGGAGCTAATGGGTGAAATGTTAACTTGGCTGTGACTGTCATGTGACCACATCACCTGAAGAGAGAATGACTGCGCAGGGCGGCAGGAGGAAATGGATGAGCTTTGCCTTCTATCAGGTCGAATGATCTTATGAAGAAGAGCAGAATCACTGTGAGCTGTCATGTTCTCAATCCACAGACCTTAACCACAGGCTTGGGTGGAATATTTAGAAGGTCCAACACTGTGGCTTTTTTCCTCTACATCGGAGATTCTCAAATCTGGCCCTTGAATCCCTATTCCGGTCCTGGATTTTCACCAGTACATATGACTCTAGGTGACCAATCAATGATATCAACAATTAAGTAACTTCTGGGGGTAACAAAGTCCAGGAATGGAATCTCGATTCAAGGTCCAGATTGGAGAGCCTCTGTTCTACATGAACATTTGCATTTCTTGCACGTCAGACATGTCCTTTGCTGTCACTGTCCTATAAGGCCGTGGTTCTCAACCTCCTCGACATTAAGGCCCACTAGTTTATCACTGCATGATGTCAAGGGCAGGAACTGTTACTGCTGATGCAAAAAAAATGTTGTGTCTTTGACACAGAAATAAAATTTACATTCAGACACGGAAACCAACATTTAATGTATCCTGAGATATATATTTTTTTAAAGTTTTGACCTCATCTTGTCCACAGTATCAACCTTTTCTTTGCACTTCGAAAACTTCTCCATGTCTTCTTTATATTTAACTTTGTACTGTTCACATATTTTATTCATTTTTTAGAAAATCACTTGAACATCTTTTAAATTATTATCATACTTATTTTTAGGAAAAGTGAAAGTGACTATTTGTCATTGTGAACACACTCAAGCACCACAAAGAAATGTGACCTGTGCATTGAACTCATCACACATGGAGCAGTGAGCAGCTATCAACAGCACCCAGGGAGCAGTGTAACAGGACAATACCTTGCTCAAGGGTTCCTCAGTGTTGCCCGGGTCGGGACTTGAGCCTGCGACCTTCAGGTCCCAAGGGCAATGTCCTCACCACTAGGCCTCCACTGCCCACATTAAGGCTCACTTCATTTCATTACTCACTGGTTGAGAAACATGGCAATAGAGGGTCAGGGCAGCGGTGTCATAATGGTTAGAGAAGAGGGCTTGTGGCCAAAAGGTTGCTGATTCAAGCCCCAGGACCAGCAGGGAAAATGGGAGCGGTGAGTGTCTAGGTCTGAGCCTGAAAGCCTGCGAAGGCAACGGAGGCATGGAAAAACTCCCTAAGATGGAGGAGGAAACCTTGGGAGGACCAAGAACTGATCAACCTTTTCGCCTCCCACATCCACAGCTGAAGCCTCATTGAACAAGGTCACCCAAGTGCAGGTGCACAGCCCACTGCTCTTGGTATGTATGTGTGCTGGTGTTGGGTTGAATGCAGAGGACACGGTCATTGTTCACTGTTTACAGTGTGTGTTTATCACATAATCTGACTTTCACTTCCATTCAGACTGTTTTTTGGGGGAACTACCACCGCTGTGGCGGAAACAAGGGCAATTTGAGTTCATTTGGGTACATTAAAAGTATTCAGACAAAGCGTACGTGATGCTGATCAGCCATAACATTAGGACCACCTGCCTAATACTGAGTGTGTCCCTAATGCTGCTGGAACAGCTCTGACTGTGCTTTACTGTGTGTTCTGACCCCTTTCTATCAGAGTCAGCATCACTTTTACACCACAGTAGCTCTTCTGTGGGATCCAGATGCATCCCCATGCATCAGTGAGCCTCGGGTGCCCATGATTCTGTCACAGATTCACCAGTTCTCCTTTCCTACTGCTACAACTAACTACTGCACACCTGGAACACTCTACAAGACCTGGAGATGCTCTGACTCACATTCTCAAAATGGCTAAGATCCTTACGCTTCTGCTTCCAGCACATCGACTTCAAGAACTGACTGTTCACTTGCTGTTCACCAACTGATCTGAAAGTTGCAGCTGTTTTTTGTTGAAAAGAAACGAACCAGTGTCTGATGACATTCTCACATAGATTTAGTAAAGCTAAACAAATGCTGTTTAAGAAAATTTGATAAACGTAAAGAATCTCTGCTCCATTATTGGCTTGAGGAGACGAGCCCCTTATTTTTCCAGTTTTAATCCTTCTCCCTCCACTCCAGCAGCCTCTGAATCTTGTGAGAGAACATTCTTCAAGGCAGGAGAATGTCTAAGAGGAGAAAGTTCTTCAACCCAGTTGTTCTGAATGCTGAACCTGAACGACATCCAACTCTGTGCAGAAGCTTCCTTTGTTAAAAACAGCCAGATGTGCTACTGTGTAATGGTAGCCATTAGGTGCTCATCACAGTGCTGCTTTCTATCGAACCCTTATTGAATGCCGGGTAATTAAAAAAACTCTCCACTAAGTGAAGTTCTGAACGTACCATCTGACCGAATCCCTCAGAAATTTCACATTTTGCCATTACTACATGAAGCTTCATGGGTTTGTCCCAATCATATTCATAATTTATCAGAACTATCCATCTACAATCATTTTCCCAACCTCTGTTTATCCATTAGAGTTAAAAAAGGCTGCACCTTTTAAAACTGACACATAAAAAAATGACCTAATTTCTGATTGGCTGCTCTGTAATGCGGCTCATTCAAAAAGGAGCACCCGATTTTGCACTATAGCCCTACGTTACCCATAATCCCTTGCTCTTAAGTGAAAAGTGACCATTTGTAATTGTGAACACACTCAAGCACCACAACGAAATGTGACCTCTGCATTTAACCCGTCACATTTGCACACGTGGAGCAGTGGGCTGCTATTAACAGCACCCGGGGAGCAGTGTAGTGGGACGGTACCTTACTCAAGGGTACCTCAATGGTCCCGGGACTTAAACCTGCAACCTTCAGGTGCTAAAGGCAGTGTCCTAACCACTAGTGAAACCCACTCTATCTTTTATAACAAAAGTATAATCATGGTTTCCCTAATAGCATTATGGGTAATGTAGTGCTATAGTGCAAATGTGGGTGGGATTAAGGGCAGAAATTAGGTGGGAAAAGCAGGAGATGCCAATCAGCCATGAAGCCAAAGCGGCTTCCCTATTTTTATGACCACTGTCGCAAGAAATAAACAAGGAAAAGTCTTCATTACTGGTCATTTTTTATATGCAATTATGTGCAACTCATAACACCTCAAAGTGGGGGTTCGTGCACTTAGGCTGAGCCCTTGTACGCTCAGAGAGTCTAAAATTCTTAGTAATCCCAGTGTTAAAACTTCAGGAAATGGGTGGGACTAAAGTGCTGTAGACTGAACAAGGATATGTAAATGTGTTAGTTTTGTGACATCATACAAACAGATTTTTTTTAAACAGGCAGCTTAGTTTTATATAAGAACTGAGACATGTAAAGAACAATATTTTAATCAATATTTACATACTTCAGGCCTTTTAACTGCAGAACATTGATGAGTAGCAGTACATCACAGGATTATCGCAACCCTGACCCAGACCTGATCCAGACCTGATCCTGGGCTGCTGGGCCGCAGCTCCAGGAGAATCAGGGTCCAGAAGCAGTCCGGCTGGGCATGGTGATGTCCGGTAGGAGGTTGCAGCTGGTGATGATGTCCATCTTCTCTGAGACAGCTCTGAGGTCCTCCAGGATGAGGCGGATGCTGTGTGAGGTGTTGATGATGCCCGTCTGGGAGGTGTTCAGGTGGGCCGTGGCGGTCTTGATGTCTCTGGAGGCTCCCTGGTACAGCAGCCTCAGGCCGTGATGAACATCAGCGCAGAAGCGAGCATTGCTCTCCTGCAGTTTCTGCTGCAGTAAAGTGCTCTGTCCAGCAGATTCTGCTCTCAAACCTCTGCCACCACCATCTCCTAAAGGAACAGGGCTCAGTTCAAGGCTGCGGGAGACCACCAGAGGAGGCAGGTCTGGCTGGAACATTAGGGAGCTCTGGGACGTTTCTGGCCTCCATTGCTCTGTTTCTTCTTCGCTGTCGGTCTCTGAAGCCTCGCCAGGAACCGTGAGGCCTGAGGCGGGTCTAACCGAGGTGATGAAGACCTCCTGATCCGAGTCGGAGTCAGTCTCCTCCGCCTCGCCCTGAACCACCACTGCTTCCTTCCTGCCAGCCATCAGCAGCAGATCTGCAGCACAGCGCGGGAACACCACCGCTTCACACTGATCACACACACCTGAGCACGGAGAGTCCCTTCGGAAGCTTAGAAATGTTTCAAATTTGCTGTGTTTCCCCTTTTCTTCGGCTCCATTCGATGCTAATAAGTCACATGAGTCACATGAGTTGCGTGAAGCGAGGTACACTGGGCTCTCGGCGGCACTTAAGAATAAAAGTCCCGCTTGAGCGAATTATAGAAAACCAAAGTACTTAAAATATGGTTAAAAATGAGCTATTTATGGGAATAATACTACATATCAGTTAAAAATGAAATTATAGGAACATCTTATTAAGTTAAACTCAATAAATTACAGTGTTCACAGTTAATAACGCGCATAAATATTAGGATATTATGATATGATTAAAAGTGTGTATGAACATCTATGAGGAAATAAATTACATTTATTTATTGTATTATATTAAATTTAAAATATAATATTTTATATTTATTAAATTAAATATTAAAACTTGTATTATTTAAATGAATATTTAGCAGTACAGTTAATCCTCTAGTACATTTATTTATTTATTTATTTATTATGAATTTCTTTTTTTTAGATAATACTTCATTGGTCATTGTGATGCACATGATATCTAGTATGCACTGTTTGGGACTGTACACACAAATGCACACACGCACACACAGACGCGTACACACACACACACATGCACAAGCACAGGCACACAGACACACACTGTATGGTCCTGCAACTCTGAAAAAAATATTGTATTAATATATCTCCTTTAATCTGTTCAGACCTTTGAACGGGTTGTTCATTGACAGAATACATGAAGAATGCATGCTCATTGCTGACACACACACATGCACGCACACACATGCACACAAACACAATCTCAGTGTGAAGCAGATAACTATAGGACAGAGAACACATACTTTTGTGACTAATTCACACACATGTTAATGGTAAAGCAGGACACGCAGTGAACTCTTACTGACACTTACTTCACAGTCATAGTGACAAGGAGAATTCTTTACTGAACTGCACACAGGAAGAGACTGAGACTGCAGAAACACCTGTGCTAAAGGAACCACACCTGTGCCTGAAGGGCAGTACACCTGTGCTAAAGGAACCACACCTGTGTCTGAAGAGCAGTACACCTGTGCTAAAGGAACCACACCTGTGTCTGAAGAGCAGTACACCTGTGCTGAAGGAAACACACCTGTGCCTGAAGAGCAGTACACCTGTGCTGAAGGAAACACACCTGGGCCTGAAGAGCAGTACACCTGTGCTGAAGGACTGACACCTGTGCCTGAAGAGCAGTACACCTGTGCTGAAGGACTGACACCTGTGTCTGTAAGATAAATGCACCTGTGCTGAAGGATTGACACCTGTGCCTGAAGAGCAGCTCACCTGTGCTGAAGGACTGACACCTCTGCCTGAGGAGCAGTACACCTGTGCTGAAGGACTGACACCTCTGCCTGAAGAGCAGTACACCTGTGCTGAGGGACTGACACCTCTGCCTAAAGAGCAGTACACCTGTGCTGAAGGACTGACACCTCTGCCTGAAGAGCAGAACACCTGTGCTGAAGGACTGACACCTGTGCCTGAAGAGCAGTACACCTGTGCTGAAGGACTGACACCTCTGCCTGAAGAGCAGTACACCTGTGCTGAAGGACTGACACCTGTGCCTGAAGAGGAGTACACCTGTGCTGAAGGACTGACACTTGTGCTTCTAAGGTAAATGCACCTGTGCTCAAGGACTGACACTTGTGTCTGTAAGGTAAATACACATGTGCTAGAGGAAACCCTGCTGGAGGAAACAAACCTGTGTTTAAGGACATTTGTGTTAATAGACTCACACCTGTGCTGAATATTAACACACCTGTGCTGAAGGAAACACACCTTTGTTGAAAGGTGAGACAGCTAATATGGGGTTTATGTCACGCTGGAGGACAGAATGGGTTTACCCGACATCTCTGCTGTGTATCTACGGATTTCTCAGCTCAGTGAAACCTCTTGAGCCGTTCCTCATCCCATTCCTCACCGGACCGGACAAGAACCTCACCATGGAACAGGTACCATACAACACTTTCTAGAGAAAAGTCGATACTAAAATCACTACACTCTCATTGCTGCACTGTATTATTGTTCATTTAACACAAGTGTGGTCATTTAGCATGTATATAAGGATAATAAATAAATAATACAGCTGCTGAGCAGTTTTAGCACAGATTACAGATTCTGCTCTAAACATCTTCAGAAATCTCACAGAGATTAGCGTATCAGAAACATTGTCCTCTCTCACCTCAGTCAGCATCTTTCATAGGACTTCGTACCAAAACAGCATCCTGGACTTCTCCACACACCCATTTATGACTTTCACATTGATACAGGAGTTCTTCTGATAGGAGGAGGGATTTGAAAGAATTATGATGGAAGTGCATGATGGAGGTGCATGATTGAGGATTATGATGGAGGTGTTTGATGGAGGTATATGATGAAAGTGTTTGATGGAGGTGTATGATGGAGGTGTATGATGGAGGTGTTTGATAAAGGTTTATGATGGTGGTGTTTGATGGAGGTGTTAAATGGAGGTATATGATGGACGTGTTTGATGGAGGTATATGATGAAGGTGTTTGATGGAGGTATATGATGTAAGTGTTTGATGGAGGTGTTTGATGGAGGTATATGATGGAAGTGTTTGATGGAGGTGTATGATGGAAGTGTTTGATGGAGGTGTATGATGGAAGTGTTTGATGAAGTTTCATGATGGTGGTGTTTGATGGAGGTGTTAAATGGAGGTATATGATGGTGGTGTTTGATGAAGGTATATGATGGAGGTGTTAGATGGAGGTGTATGATGGAGGTGTATGATGGAGGTGTTTGATTGAGGTATATGATGGAGGTGTTTGATGGAGGTATTTGATGGAGGTGTTTGATGGATGTGTTTGATGGAGGTGTTTGATGGATGTGTTTGATGGAGGTGTTTGATGGAGGTGTTTGATAGATGTATGATGGAGGTTGTTGTATTCGGCCTGAATTCGGACACCCAGGCCCAAGGTTTTCTAAAACTCTAGGACTCTTTTGACCCCTCACAAACTGAGATGATTTCAAATTACACGTCTCTTCTGCGCTTAATCAGCAATCAAGGTCAGACTAAGGTTGGACGCCTAACAGGCCCTCTGACGCACAAGCTAGCTGAAATGGTTTACACACACACATACAGTGATTTTACACACACACATACAGTGATTAACTCCACTTTTTGGGTACTGAGGTCACAACTGGCTGAAACTGGTTCCATCTGTAAGGACACATACACTTTTGCTATTTGCTATATCAATGTCTGTACTTTGTGATTTGTCAGTGTAGAGTCAAGGGACTTTAATGCTCTGAGGCCCTGTGACCCTGCCTGCTTCCTTTGCCTTTGCCTTTGTCTCTGAATCTTTGGGGGACCCTCACTCCTCTTATCTATAGATAAGACATCTCTCTCTCTTCTCTCTGTTTAAGGTATATGATGGAGGTGCTAAGGTATAGAGTCAATACTGAGAGCTAGCGGAAAGAAACTGTAATTGTGTTATTAAATTTGAAATGTTATTAGTTACATTACCCATTACTGCAAAAGTAGTGGGATTACAGTAATATGTTACTTCTTATACTTATAATGAAGCTTCACAATTTAACGACTTTTTCTGTCTCTTCCCAGGTGGCCAATCAGATTTTCCCAGTGTGGACATACTCATATCTGGCTTTGCTGGTGCCTGTGTTTCTGCTCACTGATTGGCTGCGCTACAAACCTGTTATCGTGTTCCAGTGCTGCGCTCTGTTCGGGACGAATGCCATGCTGCTGTGGCTGCATGGGGTCGGCGTGATGCAGGCCATGCAGTTCGTTTACGCCGTGGTGACGGCCTGCGACGTGGCATACTTCTCCTACATCTACAGTATGGTGGCGCTGCAGCACTACCTGAAAGCCACGTCATACTGCCGCATGACCCAGCTGCTGGGATACACTGTGGGGTCAGTACTGGGTCAGCTCCTGGTCTCATTTAGCCTGCTGACCTATCACTACATACTGGTGCTAACGCTAGTGCTAGTCTCCATGGCCATGGTGGCCGCAGTGCTCCTGCCCATGCCTAAAACCAGCATGTTCTTCCACCATGGAGGGAAAGGAAGTGGTTTGCCAGAAGGTCAGGATGAAATGACACAGGAAGCAGGAAAAGTGGAAACAGAGACTTCGGGAAACATTCAGAGCGTGGTGGACTTGGAGAAAAAAGAAGATTCACTAGAAGATTGTGGGAAAAGTGTGGCATCTGCATCGGCGGCAGAGAGAAAAGGTGAGAAAAGGTCGATTCTGAAATCATTCTAGTTCCAAGTGATTTTAAAGCGTCAGTGAATCTATAAAAAATGAATGTCTTGATCTAGGTTCTGGTAGAACCTCCAGGTTCAGATGAACCTCTGAAGAGCCTCTAACTGAATGTCCTGCTCTCTGTATCAGGTTGCTGTGCTGTTCTCAAGCAGCTGTGGAAAGATTTCCTCCAGTGTTATTCCAGCAGGGAGATGCTGTACTGGTCAGCTTGGTGGGCACTGTCCACCTGTGGCTACAACCAGACCGTCAACTACGTTCAGGCACTGTGGGAACACGTGGAACCTTCCAGCAACTTCACCATCTATAACGGAGGAGTGGAGGCCGTGTCCAACCTGTTCGGTCAGCATTACCATTTACCAGCCATTTATGACTGACTTTTATCTTGCAGGGACTGTAGGAGGGTCTGCAGGGTCTGAGACAGGGGTTTCTGTGAGTTTAGAAGTTCTGCTGTGTTTTTGAACGGCGTGTGGTCCTGTGTGCAGGTGCAGCTGCTGCGTATGGAATCAGCTTTAGTGCGGTCGATTGGAGCTGTTGGGGCGAACTGGCTCTGGGCTCGCTCTCAGGCCTAGGGGGCGCTGCTCTGTATGCGATGGTTTTCTCAGCTAACATATGGGTCTGTTACACCGGATACATCATCTTTAAAAGCCTCTACATGCTCCTCATCACCATCGCCATGTAAGAGCGTTACACATACACACACCAATCAGCCATAACATTAACACCACTGACAGGTCAAGTGAGTAACATTGACTCTCTAGTTATTTCATTACAATGGCACCTGTCAGGGGGTGGAATATATAAGGCAGCAAGTGAACAGTCAGTTCTTGAAGTTGATGTGCTGTAAGCAGGACCGCAAGGATATGAGTCATTTTAACAAGTGAGGTTCTAGACAATTGAGTCAGAGCATCTCCAGAACGGCAGCTCTTGTGGAGTGTTTCAGGTCGGATCCGGTAGTAAGCACCTAGCAAGCAAGATCCAAGAAAGGACAACTGGTGGTCATGGACACCCCGGGCTCACTGATGCATGTGGGGAGTGAAGGCTAGCCAGTCTGCTCTGATCACTAAAAACACTGATGCTGACTCTGAGAGAAAGGGGTCAGAACCCACAGTGCACCACAGTCAGAGCTGTTCCAGCAGCAGGGGGAGCACACTCAACATTAAGCCGGTGATGGCTGATTGGTGTGTAATTAATTATAATGAATTATGGATTATTTATTAATTATGAACTACCGTGTGTGTTTGTCAGGTTCCAGATAGCTGTAGGACTGTCGATGGAACGCTATGCCCTTGTGTTTGGAGCGAACACCTTCATTGCTCTGGTTCTGCAGACCATCCTCACGTCCATCGTGGTAGACAGCAGAGGCCTCGGCCTGGACGTCGTCCCCCAGGTCAGTTACAAGTGTTACTTCAGTGCAGTGTGTGGCTGTGGATCTGCTGGGTTCCTCTCAGATCTGGAGCTCTTGTTAATCTTAAACACACTTTTTCAAAATAAAATCACAGCCTCTAAAGTCAAACAGAATCCGAACATTTTTTTATATAAATTTGGCCAAGAGCTTATTTAATATTTCTAATACGCTAATATTAAATTTATTGCAGCAGTTGTGGTGTCTGACTTTGATTCTAGTCGGTAGAGTGCTAAATCCTGTGTACCATCATATATAAATAATAATAATAGTAACAATTATTATTATTATTGTTGTTGTCGTTTTCTTGGTGATCTGGCAAATATGGGATATTAGAGATATAATTATATTTATGAGAATTAATTTCTATCAGCAGTAAGTAAAGAGTAAAAGATTATTGTTTAAAATGTTTTTTGTTTTATTTTAGTTTATTATTTATGGATCATATTTCTGCTGCATCGCTCTGCTGTTCTTCCTGAGGGGTCTGTACACAATCCACCTGCAGAGAACTACAGCAACCAAGAAGAGGAGAACCTCACAAACGCACACAGCAGACGGCAACACTTTCTTAAACAGTACACATCTTTAACCGAGACTGTGCCTGTAACGTTACCCAGGTTTCTGCCACAGGTATAACATCATGATGAATTTCAAAGTAAATCTGTCACTGTTTAGTGAAAGATATTTTTATTCATTAAAGATAATTATTCACGGAGGTGTGATAACGAACCTATTAATAATGAATTATTAATGATAAATACAAATATTTATTAAGTGCAAAATAGAGTTAAACAGGTGTTTTGATGGTTTTAGATGTTTCAGCCCAGCAGCCAATCAGCAGCATGTTTACACTGATAGTGTCTGACACATTTCTGTGCATTTATCACCAGCATCAGCTCTGATTAAGTTTTTTTATTTGTTTTGTTTCATTTTGCTTTGATTTGTTTTGTTTTGATTTGATTTGTTTTGTTTTGTTTCAATGTGTTTTGCTTTGCTCTGCTTTGATTTGTTTTGATGTGTTTTGTTTTATTTTGTTTTGTTTTGCTTTGCTTTGCTTTGCTTTGCTTTGCTTTGCTTTGCTTTGCTTTGCTTTGCTTTGCTTTGTCTTGTCTTGTCTTGTCTTGTCTTGTCTTGTCTTATTTTGATGTGTTTTGATTTGCTTTGTTTAGTTTTTTTATGTTTTGGTTTGCTTTGTTTTGCTTTGCTCGGTTTGGCCTCAGTGTAGTTACATGAAACATGTGTAATCAAATATTATTTAATGGAATGTAATAAAATAGAATATAATTAAGAAAGGCTGAATATAATTAAAGATAATGAAAAGCAATAAATGGAACTGATGTCATTAAATGTAACTTTCTATATAACGTAATGTTATTATGAGGAATTAAATCTAACTGAAAGTAATTCAACGTAATCAAATGTAACAGAAGGTAATCAAATCTAATTGAACGTCACTGTGATCATGAAAATGAGTAACTTTAACTTAGGGCAATTACCAACAATCCAACTGTAGTTTACCTACCCAGCATGCTCTAGTGAGTGTCCATTTATTGTATTTGACTTCTATCTTCTCATCAATTAGACTTTTGTTGACTGTTGTTAAACTCTCGACGCTTAAATAAACCACTTGACTGAGATTTGTGATGAAGATTTGAATCAGTTCTGTTTAAAATGTCTAGTCATGGTGTGATTGACAGTCAGTGTGGCTCTGATGAGTCATGCAGGAAGACAATCCTGTTTGTTCATTTATTTATTTTTATCAGAATTTTAATCTTTCAAACTGAGAGAACAGCAATGACACACACACACACACACACACACAGCCTAATTGACACACACACAAATATTTCACTATACACACAGAAAATCACAGTCACACTCTTAACGTATGTGTCCTTAGACTCAGAAGAACCAGAATCAGATTCATACTCAGAATCAAAGTATAAAACATGACTTGAATCAGAAATAGATTCAGACTTAGAATTGGAATCAGAATATGAACCAGAATATAAATCAGAATAAGAATCAGATCGGAATGCAAATCAGAATCATATTCAGAATCCAAAGTTGAATCACAGTCTAAAATCAGAAAAAAGACTCAGAATCAAATCAGTATACAAATCAGAGTTAGAATCAGAATACAAATCATAATCTAAATTAGAATAAGAGTCAGAATCAGAATACAAGTAACAATCAGATTCAGGTTCACAGTTTGAATCAGAATTAGAATCAGATTCAGAAACTGAATCAGAATTAGAATTAGAATACAAATTAAAATCAGAATTAGAATCAGATTTTAAATGAGAATATGAATCAGAAACAGAATCTGAATTAGAATTAAAATGGGTAAATTGGTTTATTGGTCATTTTTCAGTAAACCTATAATTCTTTGCTCTGTAAATTAATCTTTTATTTAATTTCTCGTCTTAATTCGAGTCAGATGTGTTAAAAGGTTTTGCTGCTGAACCTTTGGGTGAGAAAGAAGAACACCTGCTGTGTTATCAGCACATCAGTCTTTCACAACGCAGTCAACACACACACACACACACACACATACACACACACACACAGATTGGTATTGCTATCTTTGTGAGTACATTCCAGTGACTGTAATACTGTATTACTGTAACACTACACTAACACTTAAAGTTAACTCTGACTTTAACCTCAGTAAACCTCAGTAAATCTTTCTGCTCTTTCTGTTTCTCCTATAAAAGCTGAATTTGTGGAGAAAACAACACGGCTCCTTGTGAGGACCAGCAAAATGTCCTCACTTTGACAGAGTTTCCTGTATTCCTAACAGTATGAGGGCATATGGTCCTCGCAAAGAGTTACATAGTTAAATACGTGTACACACACACACACACACACACACACACACACACACACACTTATGTCGGTCAAGTGTGAAAATCCATCCATCTGCAGATCTGGGTACCAGTAAAGCCAGATCGACTGGACGCTCTGATGTTTTCCGGCTGGCAAGCCTTTAAAAACCATTCACACACACACATACACTCACATACACACACACACACACACACACACTATCGACTACAGAGGATATGAGTTTGGTTTTTACAGTTTTTCATGATGTATTCTGCTTAGTTCAGTTTTTCGCTCTTGGGGGAAGAGAGAAGGAAATTCTCTGAAAAGGAAAATTTTATTAAAGCGCAAATGGATTTTTCACTCTAAAGGTAAGTGACCTGTTTAGAAGCTGCTTGTTATGTGTTAACTAAAATATTTGGCACATTTTTTTTACATTAAAATATACTATTATCCTAAGCTCTTAATCTGTGCTTATTAAGACCAAAGCTTATTTTCCACTCAACAGTTGTGTTTTGTTCAGAAGTTTTGTGTTTTCGGGGGTCTCTGACACTCACACTGCACTGTTGTTTCTGAGAGACTCAAATATGCAGTACAGTTACTTTTACACAACAAAGTAAATACAACTTATACCTCCTCAACCCTGCTTATTCTCTTTGAATGCAGATGTTCCTGTTGAGCAGATGTTTCTTTTAAGTTCAAGTTCAAGTTCGGTTTATTGATCATATGTATGTTAACGTTGGGTTAACAGTACAATGTTGTTGTACAAGAAGGACCAGTAAACTCAGCAGAATAACATGATTAATAAGAAAGAATATAAAAGTAAATATAAGATTTTAAAAAATGTGTGTGAAGGGCACATTGTGTAAAGTGCGATGTGCAGAAGTGAAAAAGTGACCAGTGTGAACAGCAATATTGCACATTGGATGGAGGTAAGAGAAGAGAATTGGAAGAGAATTGACAGTGTGAGGTGGTTTATGAATTTGGGTTGGATCTAAATGTGTTCGGTTGGATCTAAATGTGTTGGATTTAAATGTGTTTCCTTTTCATTACTGAACTGATTTATAAACTGGCTCAAAAGAGGAGTAGGTTTGTTCTAAAGCTTAAATTAAAATTATATCCACTAACTAACCCAAACTCAAACCTGAGCATGGACTCAAATTCAAACCCGAACCTGAGAACTGACCCAAAACCAAACTGGAGCATGGACCCATACTCAAACCTAACCTGAGCATGGACCCAAACCAAACCCAAACCTGAGCATGGACCCAAACCCAAACCTGAGCATGGACCCAGACCTTAGCATGGAACCAAACCAAACCCAAACCTTAGCATGGTCCCAAACCCAAATCCAAACCTGAGCATGGACCAACCCCCAAATCCAAACCTGAGCATGGACCCAAACCCAAATCCAAACCTGAGCATGGACCAACCCCCAAATCCAAACCTGAGCATGGACCCAAAACCAAACCCAAACCTTTAGCCTGGACCTAAACCCAAATGCAAATCCAAGGATGGACCCAAATTCAAACACAAGCATAGACCCAAACTCAAACTGGAGCATAGACCTAAACCCAAATCCGAACCCAATGATGGACCCAAACACACACCTGAACCCAATCAGAGACTTAAACCTAAAACTTAAACCAAAACCTAAAGCTTAACCCAAACCTATACCTGATTCCAAACCTAAACCTAAACTGAAACACAAGCTTAAACATATTAAACCCAAACTCAAACTGGAGTGTGTATGCTGGTGGGTTAGGGTTAAGTCAGTAGGTGTTATGGTGGGTTAATGTTAAGGTGGTAGGTGTTATGGTGTGTTAGTGTTAAGGTGGTTAGTATTATGATGGGTTAGTGTTAAGGTGGTAGATCTTATGGTGCATTAGTGTTAAGGCAGTAGGTGTTATGGTAGGTTAGTGTTAAGGTGGTAGGTGTTATGCTTTATATGTTTTAAGGTGGTTAGTGTTTTTAGAGTTAAAATGGATTAATCATTGTTAATTAGCTGCAGTCTCCTTTATTTGTAATAAAGAAATTAACAAGGTTAATTAAAAGTTTTGAGGTTCTCAAAACAGTTCTTCTGGTTCTAATTGAATTATTCTCACATCTGATGACAGTGGGTAACTGTTATTTTGATAAACAAACAACTCAAGGTTCTCCCAGAAGAACCCCAGGCAGATTAAGCCGGACAAGTTGTGTTTGAATCAGAACTGTGTTGAGCAGTATCTTGACTGGGTATGAGCTAGCGTGGGCTAGCATGTATCAGAGCTGGTTCGGTCTGTATTGCTGCTTCTGTCCAAGTAAGTAGAGAACTCTTATTCCATCTCTGATGTACATGGAGACAGTCATTACAGATGTATTCAGATGAAGCTTGTCTCATGCTCTATTTAATATTAGTATAGATCTGAAATTTTTATTCTGTTTCTCCAGGTGTGCTGAATCACAGAGTCCACCAAAATGAGGAAAACATCATCCTTGAAAAGTTTCTGGCCTTCAGAGGTAAGCTGGAGCAGGAGAACGACCCTAAGGTCCTAATATAAGCCTAATGAACAAAGTCACAGACTGAGGGATTGTTGTTGTTTAGTGTTCCTAAGCTCCATGTTAAGGTAGAAAAATCAGGCATAATTCATTTCCACCTGAGCCTCTCTAGATTAAACAGACAGTATGGACTGTGTGGACTGTGTGGATTGTATGGACTACATGGACTGTGTGGACTACATGGACTGTGTAGAGTGTATGATCTATGTGGACTGTATGAACTGTGTAGACTGTAAGGACTGTGTAGCCTCTGTGAGTTGTATGGACTATGTAGACTGAACGGACTGTGTAGACTGTATGGCCTTTGTAGACAATATGGACCATGTGGACTGTGTAGACTCTAAGGATTGTGTAGCCTGTGTAATTTGTATGGATTATGCAGACTGAATGGACTGTGTAGACTGTATGATCTGTGTAGACAATATGGACCATGTGGCTTGTATGGACTGTGTAGACTGTGTAGAATGCATGGACTGTTTAGACTGTGTAGTCTGTGTAGACAATATAGACTATTTGGACTGTATAGACTGTGTTTACTATGTAGATTGTAAGGACTGTGTAGACTGTTTAGATGGTGTGGTATGTGTAGACAATATGGATTATTTGGACTGTATGGACTGTGTGTACTGTGTAGATTGTATGGATTGTGTAGACTGTTTAGACATTGTAGTATGTATTATGTGTAGACAATATTAATTATTTGGACTGAAGTTTCCATTCTCCTGCTTAGGGAGTTTTTCCTCGGCTCTGTCACTATTGCCTTGCTCACTAGGGCATCAGACCCAGATTCTGTAAAGCTGCTTTGTGACAATATCAGAATAACATATTAACATTAAAATATCAACTTTTTATCATATATACACATTACCATTAACTGTTTGAATTATAAATTAGATTAAAATTGTTTGTTTGATTGTTTGTTTTCTGCAGAGGGACTGGGGCTGTGGAGCTGAATGGCCGATCCACACTTCTAGCTCTATGCCCATCACCTCTTACAAGGTGAAAAGAAGCTGCTCTGGTATCCTTCAGCTTCCCCGACTTTCCTGCAGACAGTCTGACCAGGAGACCATCACCAGCAAAGTGCCGGCCAGAGTGACCTTCTGTCTGGGGGTTAATGAGGAGACCATCTTGGAGAAATGGTGAGCTGATGTTTCCTTGCCCTTCCGTGTTCTGTGAGCCACTGCTGCCCTGAGGACTGCTGTGACCAGATCAGAGTTAAGGCTGACTCAGATCAGCCATAACATTAACACCACCTGCCTAATACTGAGTGTGTCCCTCCTGCTGCTGAGACAGCTCTGACTGTGGTGCACTGTGTGTTCTGACCCTTTTCTGTTCTGTGGGATCTGAGTAGACAGGCTATCCTTCATTCCCCTCAGGTGCCCATGACCCTGGTGCTGATTCACTAGTTGTCCTTCCTTGGATCACTTCTGGTAGGTACTAACTACTTCACACCACAACACTCCACAAGATCTTTGGAGATACTCTGACTCAGTCGTCTAGAATGTCATTTGTCAAATTGCCTCAGATCCTTTCGCTCCTTTTTCCAGCACATCCACTTCAAGAACTGACTGTCATCCACCCCACCCCCCAACAGGAGCCATTGTAATGAAATAACTAGAGAGTCAATGTTAATCACTTCACCTGTCAGTGGTGTTAATGTTATGGCTGATTGGTGTAGACTTTTTAATGCACTAGATACAGCAGAGGCAGCGCATAGCTTTGTACCCTATGCCATAATCTACACCACAGCCTGACAATCACCTCCCAAATATGTAACTACAATTGCGGCAACTCAGACTGTGATGGGTCTGCTTGGTAGCATCACATTTCCAATCACACGGGTGTGTGAAGTCCCTAACCACTAGGCTACTGAAGCTGAAGCCACCTCTAGAAACTGAGATTGTTTCTTCTTTTCTTTTGTCTAATATTGATATCCAGTGCCGATTAGCGGAGGATGGGTTCCCCGAGGTTTCTTTTTTACAGCTTAGTGTCTTTTTCCTTGCCTCAGCTTGCTTGTTAGTGTCTTGGAGCCGGATTTTGTAAAGCTGCTTTCTGACAATTTTAGCCTTAAAAAAGCATTGGTTCCTCCAGCAGATACGGACATATTTCTTCAACAAACATGATTATTTATAAAGGATAAAGTGTATATATATATAAATTTATTTATTTTAGCATTTTCCAATTTTTGTGTTTAATCGTCTTTCTAATTAACAACATAATATGATGAGGATCTGTAAGCCCATCCACCACCCAAGCAGCATGTTGATTAGGACCCCATCATGTTCCCCAGCAGTCCTGCCTGCTGTTTCTCCTGACTGTGCGTGTCTCCCTGCTGCTTATGACCCTCTGAGGCTAAAACCCCAGCTCAGCATTTTCCGGACCAGTCCACTTTTGTTTTCCTTATGATTATGTTGTTTTTGCTCTTTCACCTTCAGCTTCTGAGGCAGCAGTATTTCTAATGCTTGGGTTACATTAAGGAAAATGTTTATCTCTTCTGGTGATACTGCCTTGTGTAAAGGTCACAGGAAGTGCTTCCTGAAGAGCAAAAAGGATGAACTCAGCGTGTGGGGTCATTTGGGAGCATTAGAGAGGTAAACTGGCTTCATCATACAACTTAATGCAAACTAGTTAATAACACATTAATAACACAACCTTAATAATTAATAAATCATTGATATTACAACAATAACAACACATTAATAACACTTCAACCACACAAAAGTAATTCATTAATATATATTATTAAGACACAATTAATAATTAACGATTATATTAATACCACATTAATAACACTATAATAATACATAAATAACATTAATAACAATAGTAGTAATTGGCAAAAAAATACGCTATAAAAATCTATTAATTACACATTAATAATGCAGTAGTAATTAATAAAATATTAACACAATAATAATACATATATTATTATATGTTATTACATAGTAATACACTAATAACACATAATAATACATTAACAGCACATTAAACTCTTAAATTAATTAAGCAAGACATCTCGACCAAAACAACCACTAATTGTACTGAAATCACACATTCTGAAAATTTCAGCCTCAGCAAATAATACTGCAGTAAAATTTTTGGTAAATTCTTTCCAACATGCGGAAAGTCACTTAAAAAATCAGTTCATCCTAATGAACAAATCACTTACAAGCACATGAAGTCATTATTAATAAATCCCTACAGATCCTGCAGGAAGCTCAGCTTCCCTGACCAGACTGAGCTTAGTGTTAACCTCCAGCAGAGGGAGCCAGTAGCTCAGTCCTGGTCCTGGAGCCCCGCTGCCGTCCACGATGTAGTGTGACACAGGGAGCATCAGGACCACGGCAGTTCACCACTGCCTGAAAGTTATTCAGGGCCCAGCAAGGAATTTCTGGGAGGTGTTGGTGAGTAAACAGTGTCATCCCCTTCCCACATCCATGGCTAAAGTGTCCTTGGACAAGACACCTAACCCCCTAGATGCCACCAGCCCACTGTCTGTTCACGTCTTTATCTGATATGATTTAAACTACTGAGAGCCAACAGAACGACCAAACAGCTATGAAACCTCTCGGCAGAAGTGAATGTTACTATTTGTCATTGTGAACACACTCAAGCGCCACAATAAAATGTGACCACTGCATTTAACCCATCACACGTGCACATGTGGAGCAGTGGGCAGCTACCAACAGCGCCCCGGCAGTGTAGCTGGACGGTACCTAACTCAAGGGAACCTCAAGGTGGTGCCTGGGCCGAGACTTAAACCTGCGACATTCAGTTCCCAAGGACAACCAGAAGTGGTAGAGGGCAGTGACTAACTCTGTGATATTGGTGCTTTTATTTCACCTCCTGAACAGACGCAGCAGGAAAATTAGGCCACCTTAAAGAAACGCCTTTCACTTTGCAAGCAGTCATTTGAAAAAGCTGCGGGCTCTGCGTCAGAGCTGCTGACCCTGATACTCAAGTGTACATAACAGAGTCAACAAGTGGTCAGAGTCAGGGCGTCAAGCAGAGTTAGGTTCAATACATTCAAGTAATGAATATATTTTATTTATTTTTAAGAATATTTAGTTTTTTCTTTCTTGTTTTTTCCTTGTTTTAAAGTCTCTTATTTATTAAAACTGGTATTTCCTTCGTTGTTATTTTCTTCTCTCTTTCTTTTCTTCTATTTACTACTAACCTCGCTTTACCCTCTGATTAGGAAATGCTGTCGGCTCTGTTGTGTACACTGGAAAAGGAGAAGGAGAGCTTTAAAAAGAAAGAAAGAAGATACTCATACTGCACCCAGTAATTCACACTGCATCCTATACCTCGTACTGACTCCAGTAATTCACACTGCATTCAATACCTCATACTGCACCCAGTAATACACACTGCATCCAATACCTCATACTGCACCCAGTAATTCACACTGCATCCTATACCTCGTACTGAATCCAGTAATACACACTGCATCCTATACCTCGTACTGAATCCAGTAATACACACTGCATTCAATACCTCATACTGCACCCAGTAATACACACTGCATCCAAAACCTCATACTGCACCCAGTAATTCACACTGCATCCAAAACCTCGTACTGAATCCAGTAATTCACACTGCATCTAATACCTCACACTGCATCCAGTAATTCACACTGCATTCAATACCTCATACTGCACCCAGTAATTCACACTGCATTCAATACCTCA
>JBBPDA010081969.1:22580-35728 GCA_037974385.1 Arnoldichthys spilopterus
CCAGTAATTCACACTGCATTCAATACCTCATACTGCACCCAGTAATTCACACTGCATTCAATACCTCACACTGCATCCAGTAATACACACTGCATCCAATACCTCACACTGCATCCAGTAATACACACTGCATCCAATACCTCACACTGCATCCAGTAATTCACACTGCTTCCAATACCTCACACTGCATCCAGTAATTCACACTGCATCCAATACCTCACACTGCATCCAGTAATTCACACTGCATCCAGTACCTCAAACTACATCCTGTATCTCACTGCCTTAAGTAACTCACACTGCATACAGTACCTCTCAGTGCACTCAGTTACTAACACTACATGCATTAATTCATTGCCCTTGTGAACTGAAGGTCACAGGTTCAAATCCCAGCCCGGGCACCACTGAGGTACCGTTGAGCAAGGTTCTGTCTCTCTACACTGCTCCCCAGGTGCTGTTGATAGCTGTCTGCTGCTCCACGTGTGATGGGTTAAATGGTCACATTTCGTCGTGGTGCAGATTGTGTGTGATTGAATGTGTTCACAATGACAAATAGTCACTTTCCCCTTTATCTGAAGAGTTTAATCAGACGGGTCCTGTGTACTGCAGTTATTCCTGAGGGAGATTACGTTAGAGAGGGCGGAGCAGTTTTTTTTGGGTGTTTAAAAGATCAAAGCCCATGGGCTGAAGGCTTGCAGGAGGCGATAAAGACCCATCGTGACACCGGCAGCGCGTTCTCTTTTTAACTTTGTATGTTTCATGTGACTCTGCCAGGCTGAGGGCATGTGAACAGCTCCTCTACACGGGGGCTGATGTTGTTGTTGTGCCGTTGTCTTTACGGGAGCTTTTCGTTAGTGGTCAGTCCTGAAAAGCACTGAGGGAGTGTGTGAGAGGAAACAGTGAGTGAACAGCCTGGTTCATGGCGGAGGTAAGGCCGTTCTGCCACGGTTCACTGTCACTGTAAATCGGCCTGCCATATTTAGCCGCGGGGGGAGGGAGGCCTTCATGTAAACACAGGCGGTTCATGAGGGAAAGGTTCCACTGGTGGGATCCATTAACAGAGTCTGCAGTTTGAGCGCTGAGACCTCCTGAAGCAGCGAGATGTGCGTGGCTGACCCGGCTGTGGCAGGGATCACAGCAGGCAGGTGAAGCTTTCAGGGGCTTCAGCCCCCTGGAGATGAAGGAAGCAATGAGCAGAATACGCTCGGAACGTTCAGAGGAGGGGAAGGACGCTGACCGACTGTCCCACCTCCAGCTGAAAGCCAGCACCAGCTCATCTAGAGGAGACTCTCCAGCCGGATCCCCGAAAATGTCCCCGCGCGGTTCTCCTGGGATTTCCCCTCGTAGCTCCCCACTGCTCCTCAGGAAGCTCCGCATCAGCCACAGCATCGCACTGCAGAGGCGCTTCACACTGGCACACACACCCAGGTACACACACACACACACACACACGCACAGGTACATTCCTCACACACACAGGTACACTCCTCACACCCACACACACACAGACACTGGCATACACCCAGGCACACACACACACACAGGCAAGATTCTCACACACAAACACACACACACAGACACACACACATCGCAAAACCAAGTACTGTCCTCACACTGACACACACCCCTCAAATAGGCACAAACACACACAGAGATACACACATACCAAATACACACACACACAGGCAAACAAACTGGTCCACACAGACAAACGCAGACACACACGCACACACCACAAATCTGGCACTGGTCCGTCTTCCCTCAGGCTTGTTCAGACCAGTATGTACTACTCTGGCTAAACCGCTCACCCTGAAGTTTCCACTGAACGCTGAAGACGTGTGATGGTGTGAATTTATGAGACAATGTTTGAGGCCAGAGCTTGAAGTTTTGGTCGTGAACTTCACCTCAGCAGCTCTTCCTGTATAAACAGAGGAGACTGCTGTGTTTTACAGCTGCTCATCAAGCAGAACCTTCAGCGAGGCTCTGCGCTGTCTTCATGATGGACGCGGCAGCTGGCCGATCTGCCGTGCTGTGTAAATACTGGACGTCTCCACAGGTCAGAGCTGAAGCTCAAACTTCACGGACAGCGAAGATTTCCTTTTGGAAAGAATGTCATGGATTAAGTACAGATAGTATGAATTACACCGTTAGAGGTGAATCACGGCAGGATGGCGGAAGACAGGAGACGATTAAACAAACCAAACCCTCCCCGTCCCTGGAGGCGAGTCAGTCAGAGGTAGTGAGGTTCATTCATCACCATTGTCCAGGTCTCCATTGCTTGCTTGCTTGATCTCGTTGTCTCATGGAGGAACGTGTCTCTTTTTGGGAGAACCAACATTATTATGGGTCCACACTTCTTCAGAGTAGCACTGTCTATACAGTCTGTCCAATGGTTTGTAGATCTCTCCAGAGTTTCTCCCTTTCTTGTGAGGATTTGATTGCATTCAGCCCCAAGAGCATTAGTGAGGTCAGGTACTGATGCTGGATGATCAGGACAATCATCCACAATCCAATGTTGAGGCCTTAATATCCCACAAACCCAATGGACATGTGTGGCCTGTACTACTGGTCAATGCTTTTCTATTGAGATACCAGCTGTGTGTGCAATAGGGACACCTAAATACAGCAGAACTCACTCAATCGAAGAGCTGAGTTGAAGATGTTGAGCGATTTACTGGAGTTTGTGTTAGACTGTGTATACTGGATGGTGTGTGAACATGCTGCAGTTCCCTCCCTCTGTCTATTGGATTTAACACTAACAGTGTCATTATTTAGCTGCAGGCACTATGGAGACGCCACCTCATTTGAAAGCAGGTCAATGCAACGTTGGGTCGATCTCTCTCGTTGTCATGTAGAAATACATCCAGCTGGGGAACTGAGTCACACAGGAACCTGAAAGTCCATCTAGTGCAGAACTCTGAGAAACCACAGAGACATAATAAATGCCATCTATGGGGGAGCTCTGAGAAACCACAGAGGAACTCTAAATTCCAACTACAGAGGAACTCTGAGGAACCACAGAGGAACCCTAAACTCCATCTATTGCAGAAATCTGAGGAACCACAGAGGATCCATAAACTCCATCTAGTGCAGAACTTTGAGAAACCACACAGGAACCCTAAACTCCATCTATGGAGGACTTCTTAGAAACCACAGAGGAACTCTAAACCTTACCTGCTCCAGAACTCTGAGAAACCACAGGGGAACTTTAAACTCCATCTATAGGGAAACTTTGAGAAACCATACAGGAAACCTGAGCTCCAACTACAGCAGACCTCAGAGAAACCACACAGGAACCATAAACTCTATCTCCTGCAGAACTCTGAAATTCATTTTTAGCAGAACTTTGAATAAACACACACATTTCATTTACAGCAATGTTTCTTTCTTAAGGTTTCTTAAGAAACTTAAGAAATCAAAGGGGAACCACACAGGAACCCTAAACTCAACTCCATCTACAACAGAAACCACACAGGAACTTCAAACTCGACCATAAATGAAAAAGCTGTAAGAAATTTAGTAATTTAAAACTATCTTTTTGAACTGGAGAGTATCTCAGTGTCCCGCTTTCTTTGTATGTCAATGTTCTTTCTTTTGCTCTCTTTCATCTCTCACTTTTCTTTTACATCTCTCACTCTCACTGTTCCTCAACTCTTTTCTCACTCTATCTCTCACTTTCTCTCTCTCTCTGTACCAGGCTGAATGTAGTTTCACGGCTTTGGGTGTGGAGCAGAGAAGCCGGATTGTTTGTTAGGAGCGTGTTATGATGGAATGATGAGAGTTTTTAATCCACACTGGATGTCACTTTTTCATTCTTTTGTTGGAATAACTTACTGACTGAACTGGATAGACCAAATCTTGAAGTTCTGGAGGGGCACTGTTTGTTTTCAGCAACTCTGTATTTAAGGAGGTGGTGAAATCTCTCATTTTTGCTGCAAACATCCCAAACTGATGGCAAATTTGGTGTCCCAGGGCCCGTCATAACCGTATGCCTGTATTGTACTTGATCAGCCTTAAGTTGTCTTTAGTGCAGTACCTTAGATGACAGTATCTACACAACATGTGTAGGACACCACTGGTGGAGGTGGAGGCCACCTGCTGGACTTGTTTTAGATGTTGAGCTTGGCATAATGTGGATTTGGGACACACAGGAGAAATCAGTGGAGGTGAGGCTTTCAGCTGTGCTGACTTTTTGCCGGGGTTGAAGTAGGAGAAGCTCATATTCAGATTACAAAACAGTCATTTGCCACCACTATGAACAAAGACTCTCGCTTCCCCAGGAAGACCATGCAGGTCAGCTACTCAGCACGGAGGCATTCGTGCATTGGGTATGTATCATTTTCTAGTTATGTTTAATTAGCCTCCCAATTACAGGTGAAGTGTATAACATATTTCTTTACAAGGGCACATGCCAGGGGTGGGATATATTAGACAGCAAGTGAACAGTCTTGATGTTGTTGTAGCGGAAGCAGGAAAAGTCATAAGGACTCAGAAAGGTTAGTATCAATTCAACTATACTGTTTACTATATTTGTACTATATAGATTGCTCAAAGTTTCATGTATTTTGGATATTTCATGTATTTGTTACGACCTGACAGATTCTTGGTTTCTATCACTAGTGTGGCCATCTATTTCTTCCTCATCATAAGATTAGAAAGTTATGACTTTTTTTAACCTAAAATACTTACAGCAGCAAGATATAGTAGTCTGGTGCAGCTGCAGAAAGCAATGCATTCGTGGTGCTGCTGCGTGACCTGGACAGTCTGGAGTCAATAAATCAGAAAGAGCCCGATATCTATTCCCTCCAAAAGTGCAGGTTACTTCTGTAAGAGTTGATTCCCTATGAAAGTGAAGCTACTAGCCTCAATCCATTCCATTCCTTGCGTTTATTCACTTTTGAAAAGTAGATTCCTTTTGAAAGAGTAGATTTCCTTAAGAAGGGTAGATATCCCCTGGAGAAGTAAATTACCTATATATTATATTAATTATTAGGTTTCCTTTGGAAGAATAGATTTCCAGAGGAAGAGTAAATGCCTTTAGGAAGAGTATATTCTTCCTGAAATTGTAGATTTTTGTTTTGAAATAGAAGATACCCTCAAGAGGAGTATATTTCCTCAAGGGGAGAACATTTCTTCAGGAAGAGAACACTACCTCTGGAAGAGTAGGTTATATGGGAAGAGCACATTCCTTATGGAAGAGTGGATTACCTCTGTAGAAGCATATTACCTCTGGAAGAGCAGATTTCTTTTGGAGGAGTAGATTCTAATGGAGGAGTACATTACCTCTGGAAAAGTAGATTCTCCCCTGAATAGTAGATTACCTCTAGAATGGTCAATTCTCCCCTGAAGGGTAGATTATTATCTTTTGAAAAGTAGATTATCTCTTTAAGAGAAGATTACCTCTTCAAGAGTAGGTAACTTCTTGAAGAGTAGATTACAACAGAAAGAGTAAATTAGCTCCTGAAGAATAGGTTACTCCTGGAGGTGTAGGTAACTGCTGGAAGAGTAGATTACCTCTTGAAGAGTAAATTACCTATTGAAGTAAAGATTACCTCTTGAGGAGTAGGTTACCTCTTGAAGAGTAGATTACCTCTTGAAGAGTAGGTAATCTCTTGAAGAGTAGATTACCTATTGAAGTGTAGATTACCTCTTGAGGAGTAGATTACCTCTTGAAGAGTAGGTAATCTCTTGAAGAGTAGATTACAACAGAAAGAGTACATTAGCTCATGAAGAATAGGTTACCCCTGGAGGTGTAGGTTACCTTTGGAAGAGAATATTACCTCTTGAAGAGTAAATTACCTTTTGAAGAGTAGATTACCTATTGAAGAGTAAATTACCTATTGAAGTTAAGATTACTTCTTGAGGAGTAGGTTACCTCTTGAAGAGTAGATTACCTCTTGAAGAGTAGGTAATCTCTTGAAGAGTAGATTACCTATTGAAGTGTAGATTACCTCTTGAGGAGTAGATTACCTCTTGAAGAGTAGGTAATCTCTTGAAGAGTAGATTACAACAGAAAGAGTACATTATCCATGAAGAATAGGTTACCCCTGGAGGTGTAGGTTACCTCTGGAAGAGTAGATTACCTCTTGAAGAGTAAATTACCTTTTGAAGAGTAGATTACCTATTGAAGTGAAGATTACCTCTTGAGGAGTAGGTTACCTCTTGAAAAGTAGGTTCAATCTTGAAGAGTAGATTACCTCTTGAAGAGAAGACTACAACAGAAGAAGTAGATTAACTCCTGAAGAATAGGTTATCTCTGGAAGTGTAGGTTACCTTTGGAAGAGTAGATTACTTCTTGAGGAGTAAGTTACCTCTTGAAGAGTAGGTTACCTCTTGAAGAGTAGATTACCTCTTGAAGAGTATGTAATCTCTTGAAGAGTAGATTACAACAGAAAGAGTACATTAGCTCATGAAGAATAGGTTACCCCTGGAGGTGTAGGTTACCTCCAGAAGAGTAGATTACCTCTTGAAGTGTAAATTACCTTTTGAAGAGTAGATTACCTATTGAAGTGAAGATTACCTCTTAAGGAGTAGGTTACCTCTTGAAAAGTAGGTTAAATCTTGAAGAGTAGATTACCTCTTGAAGAGAAGATTACAGCAGAAGAAGTAGATTAACTCCTGAAGAATAGGTTATCTCTGGAAGTGTAGGTTACCTTTGGAAGAGTAGATTATTTCTTGAGGAGTAAGTTACCTCTTGAAGAGTAGGTTACCTCTTGAAGAGTAGATTACCTCTTGAAGAGTAGATTACCACTTGAAGTGTAGGTTACCTCTTGAAGAGTAGGTTACCTCTTGAAGAGTAGGTTACCTCTTGAAGTGTAGGTTACCACTAAGGATAAATTCTCTCTTGAAGAGTAGGTTACCTCTGGAATAGCAATTTCTTTCAGGAAATGTAGATTTCTATGGAAAAGTAGGATACCTATGGAAGAGAAGATTTTCTCTGGATGAGTAGATTCTCTCTGAAGATCTCAAAGCTCTGTAAAACAGATCCCACTGAGCCTTTTCCTTATCACACACAAGCTTCTTCTTCAGTGGCAAAAGCAGAAAGAGTATTACTGAAAGAGGAAAAATGCTAAATCTTACACACGATTCATAGGTGACGTGTTTATTACTCTGTGGTCTTTTTGTTAACTCTTGTTCTAAAGTGGCTTCAGAAACTTTTTTTATTGTTTTTTTTTTATTTAATCAGGACTTTTTACTGAGTTGCATCAGCAGTTTTTATTAGTTTATTATTCATTATTATTACTGCATTCGACACCCACCACTACTCTCCTGCTCTCTAGTGTCTATTAGGATGGTTTAAGTTATGAAACACTTTAATTCGTCATACTGTAACATCATCTATGCCTCTAGTGCTGTGGATGTTCGGAGTGAGCCCAGTGGAAGTCAGCTGAGGTAATGCAATCACAGCATAACAGTGTCAGTGTCCAGAACCAAAGATAAAGCCCCGGACCTACAGAGGTCGATGTGTAGCTGGATGCACTGTTGACGTCAGTGTGTGCTGCTCCAAATTTTCAGCATGACTGCTTTCCCCAATCTCTCCCACCACTGTTCATCGATCCACTAGCCTCTCTCTCTGTTCCCCAGTCAAACCTGCTTCTGTGACACATGAAGGCTGATAGAACCTGTCAGGAATTTCCCATTTATGGTGATTTCTGAAAGGGGATGTGATGTAATCTGGGGATCCCTTCTGGCGATAAAGCAGAACACCTGGTGTGTTAAACAACTCCCCCAATCTAAAGTTTTGGGGGTCTTATGTATAACAGTGTGTTACCATAATCTTCACCATGTGGAGCTGTAGTCAGTGAGTGTAATTTATGAGGTCACAGATAAATCTTTTTCCACTTCAGATGTGATTTTATGCTCAACACAAATGTACTTTAACAGGACTGTGCAGATATGACTGTGCAGGCCTGCTAGCAGCTCAGGATTCTTAGAAAGTAGAGGGAAAACTGCACTGGATCTTTAAATGAATTAATGTTCCTGGGTTTGTGAAAGATGTACATTAAGCACAGTAAGACAGACTGTAGGGGCTTATATCAGTAAACATCAGTGATAATACATCTCTTAGTCTCAATAGCAGCTAGGAATTCTGGGAAAGCATTTGAATGGTCTGATTGTGCACTTTCTTTACCCATCACATCACAGAGCAATTTCTGTCCAAAGACTTTCCTCAGTGTCACAGATACAGTGACCTCCATGGAAAGAGAAGAAGAAGAAGAAGAAGATTCTGGTGGGGATAGTGATGATGATGGTGATTATGATGATGAAGATGATGGTGGTGATGGTGATAATGGTGATAGTGATGATGGTAATAGTAATGATGATAATGATAGTAAAGATGGTGATTCTGATGAGGATGATGGTGATAGTGAGGAAGATGATGTGGTGTGGTGATAGTAGTGATGATAGTGATGATGATACTGATAGTTATGATGATGATGATGATGACGGTGATTATGATGATGGTGGTGGTGATGGTGGTGATGCTGATAGTTAAGATGATGATAATGATGATGGTGATGATGATGATGATGATGATGATGATGATGATGATGATGATGATGGTGATAGTGTGGATGATGTGGTGTGGTGATAATGATGATATTAATGATGATGATGATGCTGATGATGATGATGGTGGTGGTGTTGGTGGTGGTAATACTGGTATTGATGATGATGATGGTGATAGTGAGGATGATGATGTGGTGTGGTGATAATGATGATATTAATGATGATGATGATGATGATGGTGGTGGTGGTGTTGGTGGTGATGGTGGAAATACTGGTATTGATGATGATGATGGTGATAGTGAGGATGATGATGTGGTGTGGTGATGATGATATTAATGATGATGATGATGATGATGGTGGTGGTGGTGTTGGTGGTGATGGTGGTAATACTGGTATTGATGATGATGATGGTGATAGTGAGGATGATGCTGATAATTAGGATTATGATGATGATGATTATGATGATGATGGTGATAGTGAGGATGATGATGAGGTGTGGTGATAATGATGATGTTGATTATGATGATGATGGTGGTGTAGCTGGTGATGGTGGTAATGCTGATGGTGATGGTGATGCTGATAGTTAAGATGATGATACTGAGGATGTTGGTGTTGTGTGGTGATAGTGATGATGATGATGCTGCTGCTGATGATGGTGGTGATAATGAGGATGATGATGTGGTGTGGTGATAGTGATTATAGTGATAGGATGATGGTGATAATGGTGATGGAGGTGATGATGATGAGTTTAAAGTCACTATACAGTTGAAATGGTCATTATGCTGCCCTCTGTTGGAACCAGCTGTGATTTATTCACTGCCCTGTAGATCTGTTAGGTCTACATTTATGATACAATAATCCTGCCTTTTTATCACTTTAACATCTTTAAAATCTTACTTTAATTTTTTTAAAGTTTTATTCCATTTGTTTTATTGCTTACTTTATTTGCTAACGTTTCTTTTTATGCTTATTTTATTTCTGTAAAGCACAATGAATTGGTATCGCTTCCCATGTGGAGTTCAGAGTGTGTATGTGTGTATGTGTAGCCTATAATGCAGTGGACTGTTCTGAACTGTAGATTAGACTAATTGATATTATAAGTGGAGATAAGGGACTGAAGGAAAATTATGGAGTCTCCTTCATTTGGGAGCTATTAAAGAGGGATGATGAGCAGACAGACCGCAGGGTCCGATCAGGGATGTGTAAGTGGAGCCATTATGCCAGGGACTGAGGGGACATTAAGTGCTTTAAATTAAGGCAGTGGTTAGAGACCTGCCCTCGTGATCAGAAGGTCGAAGGTTCAAGTCCCAGGCCTGCTACCACTGAGGTTCCCTTGAGTAAGGTACCTTCCTGCTACACTGCTCCCTGGGTGCTGTTGATAGCTGCCCACTGCTCCACATGTGGATGGGTTACATTTAATTGTGGTGCACTTTAGGTGATGAGGTGTTTCTTTTTGACAAATGGTCATGTTCACTTTAATTCTGTATTAAGAGGGATGGACCAGGGGGGTGTTCAGATTAGACGATTTTAGTGCAGGTTACAGCATGTTCTCCTGAAATGTCTGTATGGCTGAAGATGGATAGATGAACTGAATGCTGATACAAGTCATGCCAAACCTGACCTCACCGATGTGGGACGACAGCTACACCACCAAAATACCTTCATATGACTTTATGACAAATTTATATTTGTTACAATATGTTTGAACCATTTAAAAGTTTCTATATTTATTATTATAATAATTATTTCATTTTTTCACTTTTTCTTTTCAAATTTTTAGGACTAGGTTTGAAAATTCAGATGATGTTTTAGGTCACATTCATATAAAGACATAGAAACTTTTAAAGGGTTCACAAATTTTCAAGCACCACTATTAAGTGAAATGAATGACTCAAGTTCATGTTTATTGTCATGACAATGGAGCATCATTACCGGCAATGAAATTCTTGGACTCTGAGCCTCCTCAAACTTGTACAGTACAATAAATAACATTAGTAAAGTAATAAAAGTAGAATAAAATAGTAAGAAAGTGAAAATAATACAAGGAAAATCTGTATAACATGGAAAATACAAAAACACTTTTATACAGAAAGCAGTATTTAAAGTGCCAAGTGTTTTTAGCTGTTGTTATCAGAGTGCTCAGCAGTTCAGGAGCCTAATGGCTTGTCGGTAGAAACTGTCCCAGAGTCTGCTGGTGCGGGTCTGGACGCTCTTGTACCTCCTGCCAGACAGCAGGAGTGTAAAGAGATTGTGACTGGGATCAGAGAGGATCTGCTGCATCTTCCTCCTACAGCGCTGACTGTAGAGGTCCTGCAGAGCCAGCAGTTCAGTCCTGGTGATGATCTGACCACCCTCTGTAGGGCTTTGCGGTCCAGAGCATTACAGCTGCCAAACCAGGTTGTGAAACCACCAGACTGAATGTTCTCAACCGTGCATTGGTAGAAATTTGTGAGTATTCTGGAGTCCATGACAAACCTCAGCCACCACAGAAAGAAGAGCCATTGTCTTGCTGCTTTTGTGAATACACCCCATCACACAAAGTGCACCACAACATAATGTGACCTCTGCATTTAACCCATCCACATGTGTAGCAGCGGGCAGCTATCAACAGCACCCGGGGAGCAGTGTAGAAGGATGGTAGGAAACTGCGACCCTCTGATCACAAGGGCCAAGTCCGAAACCACTAGGCCACCACTGTCCATATATATGTTTTCATGATAAACTGCCCATAAACTTGCATGAGCTATGCTTAAATTAGTGCAGCTAACAGTCTTCAGCTGTCAGTATGTTGTCATGGCTCAGCAGCCTGAGAAGATCTGAATGCATATAAATGTGAAGGATGCGGTGGTTTGGTCTTGAGGGGTCTTCACCCAGCCTGTTTTCTCTGTTCCTCAGCTTTGATGCGGAGAATGGCCTGTGTTTGGGCCGCGGGGCTCTGGACCCCCAGGGCAGCTCGGGTTCAGGGGTGGTCCTGCAGGCCAGCATCCCTCACAGCCAGCGCCGGGAATCCTTCCTCTACCGCTCTGACTCCGACTTCGACCTTTCCCCTAAAGCCACATCACGCAACTCCTCAATGGTCAGCGAGCTGTGAGTACTGACCCCTCACTGTGGCCTCCAGTATTTGTGTGTGTGTGTGTGGGGGGGGGGGGGGGGGATCAGTTTTGCCTAAATCACCATTTGTTTCCATGTAAGCAAAATTCTGACAATTTATAATTACAAATAAATGTTCACCAATCAGCCATAACATTAACAACACCAACAGGTGAAGTGAGTAACACTGACTCTCTAGTTTTTTCATTACAATGGCTCCTGTCAGAGGGGTGGGATATATTGGGCAGCAAGTGAACAGTCAGTTCTTGTCGACGTGCTGGAAGCAAGAGTGTAAGGATATAAGTCACTTTAACAAGTGTTGTTCTAAGCGACTCAGTCAGAGCATCTTCAGAACAGCAGGTCTTGTGGAGTGTTCCAGGTGCAGTACTTAGTACCTACCAAAAGTGATCCAAGGAAGGACTGGTGAATCATGGGCACCCAGGGCTCACTGATGCATGTAGGGAGTGAAGGCTAGCCTGTCTGATCTGATCCTACAGAAGAGCTACTGTGGTTAAAAAAGTGATGCTGACTCTGATAGAAAGGGGTCAGAACACACAGTGCACCACAGTCAGTGTTGTTCCAGCAGCAGGAGGGACACACTCAGTATTAGACAGGTGGTCCTAATATTATGGCTGAACGAATAAACGTTCTAATACTGAACTCCCAGTTTAAAAGTGTATGATTTTCAAGAGCTGCTGAATTAAACATCAAAGTTCTTCTCTTGACTAAAACAGCGTTTCTCTCTTTTTTACAGACATGGAGAAGACATGATAGTGACCCCTTTCGCTCAGGTCAGTGACACGCACTGCTGCACATTTATAGCATATGTGTGAACCATGATCAGCTGCAGAAAGTTGATTTGAATCATCAGTAGCAAGTTGATCACTGGAGCAATGCTGTGAAGGGAATTGGCACTGGGTTCGGGTTAAAAGTGAAGTTTTAGATTTGCGTTAAGTTCATACTCTCATGTCCACTTTTTCAGGTTCTGGCCAGTTTGAGGACGGTGAGGAATAATTTTGCCATTCTGACTTGCCAGCAGGATCGCGTGTCCGGCAAGTAAGCAGTCAGAAAAGTCGCACCATGTCACAATCAAACAGTCACATTCACACCACCTCACAATCACCTCACGAACGCACCACATCATAATCACACATCACAATCAAACCACATCATAATCACACATCATAATCAAACCACATCATAATCACACATCACAATCGCACCACATCATAATAACACATCACAATCAAACCACATCATAATCACACATCATAATCAAACCACATCATAATCACATATCACAATCAAACCACATCATAATCACACATCACAATCAAACCACATCATAATCACACATCACAATCAAACCACATCATAATCACACATTACAATCGCACCACATCATAATCACACATCACAATCACACATCATAATCAAACCACATCATAATCACACATCACAATCACACATCATAATCAAACCACATCATAATCACACATCACAATCAAACCACATCATAATCACACATTACAATCGCACCACATCATAAT
>JBBPDA010081979.1:0-12199 GCA_037974385.1 Arnoldichthys spilopterus
TGTGTCCACGTGTATATATATATATATATATATATATATATATATATATGTATTTTTCAGTTGCTGTAACAAGTTACTTTCCCCAATAGGGGATCAATAAGGTTATGTTCTATTCTATTTCTATTTTCTTCCTGGTTTCACAGTTTCCCCCAGCCTATTACTAAAGGCAGATTTTCATGAGAACTGCAATGATCAATTTGCTCCTCTGTTCTGTAGCTTTTGGGAGTCTTTTCCACTAATGGGGTCAGGAGGTTGGCGTGAAAGGAACTTGAAAGGAACATTCCTGGGGAAAAAAAGAACAATCACTTGGAAATTAGCAGTGGCACCTTCTGCTCTTCCTACTCTGTTCCCTGGGATTCTTCCACCCACTGGAAGGTGGCCATTATCTCCAGGCTGAAGAGCAATGAGGGAATGAACCCCACCTGTGCTCCAGTCAGGTGACTGGAAGTTGGAGCTATTTGAGTAAGTAACCACATTATAAGTCAAAGTCAGGCTATGTGGCGTTCACACACTGTGAACAGTGAATTTGCCCTCTGCATTTACCCCATCCATTACCATACACACCATGAGCAGGAGCAACGCACTGCACACCTGTGCCTGGGGTTAAATGCTTTGCCCAAGGACACTTCAGCCATGGATGTGGGAGTAAGTGTTGTTTGCTCACTCACTCCTCCCACATTTTCCTCTGCCAGTGCTGGGGATTGAACCAAGCCCTCTGTTTAAATCATTAGACCACAGCTGAACCAAACAATATACATAAATATGCATAGTTCATATATTTATGAACAGCTATATAAATAAAATTTTATATACTTTATAATAATATATTTATAAAACAAATTTATAAATGTTGTAGTAAAAAAATAATTGCTTCTTTGTAAATAAATTATTACACAATGTTACACAATTTGTGTTTTTGGCTTCTAAGTGTTATATTTCAGCTGCTTATGTCTAAATCCTATGTAAAAACAGCTCTGTTCATCACAAACTTTGATTTTATGACCACAGCCCATAAATGTTTCATATTTATAGTGGCAAAACATTTTAGTGGCATTTTTTCCCCTTTTCTGGACAGTCCCAGAAAGTTCTAGAAAATTCTAAAAGATTCCAGAAAGTCTGAGAAAATTCTGGATAATTCTGGAAACTTCTGGACATTTCTTACAGTTCCAGAATATTCTGGAAGTTCTACTCAGCATTTAGAGTGAATGGAGAATTTTCTTGAAAACAGATACATTTCAAAATGTCAATGTCCTGAGCACAGAAGCAACGTTTTTGTGGAACAACAGCCATTTCCTGTTGACATAAGAGATTGGGGAAAGACACTTTGTACCAGGAACAAAAATAAAACAGATAACAAAGATATTATAATTATTTTGTCATTTGAGTCTAATTTATTAGCCTCTTAAATGCATTTGAATTAAGCGTGTAGTTCCTACAATGTCTGCATTTTTCCGGTGTGTTTTGATGTCTCTCAGCATCAAAAACATGGTAAAAATATTAAAAAACGTCAAAACCAGATAAAGTGATCAAATGCAAATCATACTAAAACATCTGCTGCTGTACATGTGACCTCTAAAGGGTAATGATGAATAGAAGAACTCAGAAACTCATACATCTACCCCCTTCTCAGTAACCAGGTCATTCTGACCATCTACAGTATTTCACGGAGCCATCCTAACACCTCTTTGACACGGTGGAGGAACTATAATAATGTATCCAGCCAAGAGGACTCAGACACGCGACCCAGGCTGTGCTTCTTCTCTTGCTTTATGGGTCACTCTATTAGCGACTGCACCTCTGAATGCGAAAGAAATCCTCAGCCTAGGCCCAAATATGTCCATGGCTCCTTTGTGGAGCTGTTAAACACGGCGCTGAGGGTGGATAGGGAAGAGCAGGTCAGGCACTAAGACGCAAGGGCCTTGCTGTGAACCACAATAGAAGTGGGTCATTCCCTGGGGCTCATTCAATACATAATTATGCAGAAACGCCTCAGTCTGGACACTGTCCTCACTGCCTCTGCTGTACCGTCTCTGAGCAGTCGGATGCTTCAGAACAAGTTCCAGGTGGCCACGTTCATTAGGAGCCATTAGCTTCATAGCGCTGATGTTAGCATGAATGCTGCTTGATGTAACTGACCTTGGCTAATGTTCAGTGGCTTTGTTTTCACAACCACATTTTGCACTAATCATTTTGGTCAAAATGTCACTGGAAAAGGCATGTTCTGTTCCAGCATTTCGACAACGTGTTTTCCAGGGGTCTTTGTAGGAGACCGACCAACCCAAAAGAGGGTCTTTTGGAGGGATAACCTTGAAAAATCACCTTTTATGGGTCTTTTTGGGAATTTGACCTAAACAAAAGCGATTGTTTGGACCGAGAACATTAAAGAACCACTTTTTGTTGTCTAAAAAACCAAATGGATCTTTCTTTACAGAATGTTTTTTTTTGTAAAAACGTCCACATTGAGGTTCTATACCAATTACTTCCTAGAACCGTTTAGGAATCTTTATTTTTGATATACAGTATATAGCGAAATATATTATGAACGTCCTCCATTGCTGTGGATAAAAATGATGTTTTTTTTTCAGTAGCCTGAAGTCTCTGGCAGTGGAACATGGACAGACATGCTGCTAATATCCCCCACCTGGGAAGTGTGAGACTCAGCAGTCCATCTGGTTTGTGGGTTTGTTTGTAGTTTTGTACTTTGACCTTTATTTCATTCTGGAAGCTGACATTACTGCGGGTTTCAGCACTTAAAGCTGCTTCCTCTTCAATTATCTTTAAAAAGAAGAACTCTCACGGCAGCACGATAATTCACGCGGCACAGAAATTTCTCCTTCTGGCTTTGATAAATTAGGCAGCGAGTCCATTACTATCAGATGTTGCAGACATTTATTTGACGCTGATGTGCCTCCAGGGGTGGTTAACTTAGAGGACAGTAATGTGAAGCATTCGTTCGCAGAGTAAGATACTTCAGGATGTGTTGCTCTATTGTTCAACCTTTTGCCTATTAAGACAAAAAGACTGAGTTTTTGGGTTTTTTTTTAAAAAAGGGTTACAAAACCAAAATCGCCAACAAAACATTTATAACAAATCAGTCATGTACTGTATACAAAAAACCAACAAACCCAACAAACTGTAATATAATGAAAAAAAATTATAAAAAAGAAAAATAATAATTAAATAATCAGTCAAGTAAAATTAATAATTAAATAATACATGCAAATACATAATAATAATAATAATAAAAGCAAGCGAAAAGCGGCCAGTAAGATGTGTCTGTAGCAGACCGACAATCATAAAAACAGACCAACACCCATGGCACAAAAACAGACAGGCCTTTACGTGTTTGGACATATATATGAGCCCACATTCCTTAGCATTTACCCAAAGTGCTCTAAAGTAAAAAGCTATGTTGTTCATCTGTTAGGTCGGTTTAAGATGCATGCATCACAAAGTCTGCATCATGTAACCCTATAGATGAATCATTCTTGCTCCTGCTAAAGAGGGCCAATCCTGACAACTGTGAGTAAGTCTCCCTCCAACGTATGTGTTTGAATGAACATTTCTGTTTATATGAGACAATCCAATAATCCGTTTATTTTAATCTGCTTTCTGTACACACAGACACCGAGTTCAGCCATAAAGCTTTAAAATTCTTGCATCCACAATGTTCGAAGATTTTCAGGAATCCCCGGCAGAAAAGACATCTTAGGCACAAATCCTTCTAAACGTGCTTGCTAACCTAAAAGTGCCACTAATTCAGTTATTGAGGCCGTTAGGAAGCAGAAAGCTTCCTGCCAAAATCGCAGTGCTCAATACCAAAAATGATAATACGGCAAAAAAGCATTTGTCATTAAACAACCGATGCTTATTGAACACAGATCAATTATTCAGATTGTTGCAGGGTAATTAACAACCCCAATAAAATCTCTTTTATCAATATCAAGATCTTCAAAAGGCAAATAAATGGGTAACAATGAACTAAGCATGACCTCATTAAAGAGGAGGCAGATTAACAGTAAGACGAGGCTACACTGTTCTGTCAGTCACGTTATTGAATAAAACTATTATACATTATGTTTTAGTTATGTGAGCGGACACATCTGGCCATCCAGTGGATGTAGCTGAGCACAGAAGTGTAGCACTTTAAACTAGATATTTTGACTTGTCAACTTGTCTTCGCTGGTTAGCAAATTAACTATAATTTTAAATGTAACACTAAGTAATTTAGTACTTCTTTGTTGTGGCAGGTGCACAAGTTTTTTGATAGCAAGAAAACTGCAATTGTACTATTTGCCTTATCTTTGTGAATTGTTTTCAAAGTAGAGGGCTTTCAACCCTACCTCATTGCTCACTAGCAGCTCAACATAGTCACAGTATTTCACACAGAGAGAGCCAACAAGGTCCTAGTTAATCTGAGTTAGTGTTTGTGGGGAGTGGGGGTGTAATTTATTTTAATGATCTGAATTCCAGTCTGCTAGGGTTAGGGCAATGGCCACAAGGGTCCTGTAGAAATAGACTACAAAAATAGCCTTTTTCCATTAGATGGAATGGGACTTTTGCCCACATTCTGTAAAGCTTGCATACAAAGGGTTAAAAGTTTGATATACTGTGCAACCAGGTAAGTGAGGTAAAAAATATGACCTAAGTTGAGAGGAAGCAGGTGTTTGTGTTAGTTAATAGCCTTCCGTAATGTGTCACAGCCTTTCTAATGTAGCTGCCTGGAAATGAGGTTGTGATAAGATCTTTGCGGAGTGTGAGGTGTGAAGTTAGCTGCCCTTTCTTCGGGGGCCTGAAGGGCAGTCTGGAGCTGAGAGCAGAGTGGTTGTCCTCAGGGAGCTCCAATTTCCACATGTGTGCAGAGTGCTTGTTAGGGCACAGTAGACCCATTGAGCTCCACCATCTCACCCCAAGCTTTTTACTGCAGGCTGTAGTTACAGAGGCAGCCTCACCATGGAAAAAGATGAATCAAACTGTTCCACCATCCAAATGACTGTATGCATCACCCAAATCAATTCATCCCTTGTGGACATTTTTTGGGCACAAAAATTCTCTGCAGCATCTTAATGAGAGTCCTAGACTCTCCTGAGAGTAATCTTTCAAGAAAGAATGATTTCAGTAGGCTTCCTTTGCAGCTGGAAATAAAAACGCGTCTTTAAGGTCCACACCAACGTCTGAATCAAGTGTGTTTCTGATGTTTGTGGCATCAGGTGAGCACAGATCAAACGCCAACCGTTTTTCTGCACATTTTCTTGGCGTCAGTTTCTGTCGAAACCCTGATAAGCATAAAGACGACGCCTTTATTGGATTTGCATGCCGTTAGTTTAGCTCTGGAGGACTGTATCTGTTCCAATGTTTTTGAATTTTTAATACAATGACGTCAAGGTTCAGGTCTAATAAAGACACTGGTCCATATTTCACTAATGCAGTAAAGGATGAAGCTCAAACCCCACAGGTTAAACACACTCTGGACTGTCTGATTACTGCCTCCTGCAGGTAAACACACAGAATTACAGTCTGGACTGTCTGATTACTGCCTCCTGTAGGTAAACACACAGAATTACAGTCTGGACTGTCTGATTACTGCCTCCTGCAGGTAAACACACAGAATTACAGTCTGGACTGTCTGATTACTGCCCCCTGTAGGTAAACACACATAATTACAGTCTGGGCTTTAGGTTGGAGTTAAACAGAGGCAAATGAACGTAACGCAAATACAACGTCATATTGAGCCAATCAACCTTGCTACAAAACGGCTACATTGCTCAGAGCTTATATTTAGTCATTTTTTAATTTTTGTACTCTTCTGTCACTCATTAGACATTAAACCTGTGTGTAGCTGGTGAGTTCGGTCCCCAGGAATGCCACAGCTATCCGTGGCCAGGAGTTCAAGAGAGTGGCCTCTAGGTGGATATGATGAGCCTCGCATTCTCTAATATCTCAACATGGTTTTTGCCAAGTAGGCTAGCAGTTAGTGTTCACCTCCAAGTATGGAGCCTTCACTCCCTCCCCAACCACCAGGACTGGTAGTATTGTGTGATTGAGTGAGTCCTAGTTAGCATGTCGAATTAATCACTACTAAAATTTATAGAAAATTAGAAAACTGCAAGAAATTAAAAAAAACAAACTTAAGCCTGATGTCGTTTACTAGGACTCACCCAATCACACAATACTACCAGTCCTGGTGGCCTGAACCCAATATTGGGGAGCTGAACCAGGCTGGGTTCGAATATCTAACCTTTCGTCTAGAACAATTACATTCTATGAAGGTTCCTTCCTTACACTTTCATTTACAAAAAAAATGTGTTTTTGAAGGGACTATCCAACAAAGGTTGGTTAAGGAACCAACAGGAGTTCTTCCACGTTGCTCCAAAGAACACTAGCAGTACATATAACACATTCTGGTTGCTGTTACATAGCCAGTGACCACTGGAACCCAAGTCAAAATATGTCTGTCCTTTTGGGACGCCGTTGATTCCTGGCGTTTTATTAGCAGTGTGTGAATGGTAATCCTTTTAGGGTTTTTCTCCAGACATCCACTCAAGCACCTGTTTGGTGTTCCCCAAGGGGGGACTGTAGAGAATGAGTTGTGCTCTGTCTCAGAGAAGAGCGCAAGGGCAAAGTACATTTCAGTTAGGCACAGGCTTAGAAGGCCGAAGTAAAGCAGGGTACAAAGCATGTGGTATGCTCTTCTTTGGATGAGAGAGAAAGATAGATGGAGGGGGAAAGAAGGAAGAAGGGTTATGTTGTATGATATTCAGCTTGTGCTTGTAAAGGAAATCCTGGATGAAAGGCTTCCCAAGGGAAAGGACGCTTCCTCTAGGAGTTCTGTTCCGAGTTCAGTGGGTGAAGTCTTCTTTGTCTGCTCTCGTTCTGGTTGTGTCAGCTTGTCTGCTGATTAGGAAACCAGCTGATCTCAAAGTGGGAGTGAAGAAACACTGCTGGAAGAGTAAGGAATATCAACTGGACTTTTACAGATGCCGGTCAAACTTTACGCATCCTGTGTAAGTAAAGGAGATTAGGAATGACGCTACTGAATGTAGATGCTTTGCCGATGCTAAACCCTATATGGTATTACCTTGCAGTTTACATTTGCAGACTGTAATCCATCTGTTTCTTCGCCTCGTTTGTTACCCTTTACCCCTTTCATCAAAGGTCAGGACCCCCCACAGGACCACCAGTGAGTTGGTATTATCTGAATGGTTGAGGATCACACATTGCTGTCATGTGTTTTTGAACACCACGGTGGGCTGGGCTGAATAGTCCACCAAGCAAAAACATCCAGCTAACAATGTCCTGTGGCTAGCAATTGACCACTGATGATGGCCTGGAAGATGGCTAACACACACTGTGCAGTATCAAATAAACCATAATGAATAACTTTACATCTGTGAGGTGGCCAACAGGTTAGATGTGTCTAATAAACTGGACAATACGTGAGCATTGTGTAGAAAAATGGGCAATGGGTATAGATACAGGGGAGGTGCCAGTGATGCCAATGTGAATTTCTTAGATCTTAGGGCCTGTGATTCTTGTCGAATAGAGCCTCAATCCTGCCCAGATCAGTGTATTCCCTTTCCTCATACATCTAATCCAACTCATTCAGGCCTTGAACGTTAGCTGATGTATTGAATCAGGCGTGTTAGAGGCATAATGTTAAATTCAGCAGTGCTTTTTCCCCCAGGACTGCAGCGTCTCACTTTGGCTTTATGGCCAAAGATGAAATATGACATCTCTTGAATGATGATGGAGTGAATTTTCAAATTTTGCTGGAAAAAAAATCACTACCACATGTTCCAACATCTCCGAGTTCCCCTATAGTCCACTGAGCATGGTCCTCTTCCATATGGAACAAGCAGTCTGACATATAACAGAGCTGTTCCAGTCAATATTATCTCCCTCTGTGTGCTGTGGCTACAGTGGAATTGTCGTGAGATAAAGGAGGGGTTGTTAGATGGATGGAAGAGCAATCGCAGAGCTGATGCAACAGTCGAATAAGACATTCGGGTGGAATTAATCATCTGTGAAATTTTACTGGGAATAGGACGGTGATCTGTGAAATTCATCAAGAATTCATTGTACACAAAGGACTTTTAACACTTGAAATAAAGATTTAAAAAATATAATGAAGGCTAAATGAATTCGAGCAACTGTAAGAGAGGACTGGCCTGTTTACTGCATCTATATTGTTTTAATAGCCTTAACATGCTCTAAGAATGGAGTCACACTGAATTAGGTTACATACAGATGTCTATCTATCTGTTTCTACTGGTAAACTACAGTTTTAACTTGTAATTTAAGCAGTTTGACTACAACGAACAACTTTAAAAAGGTGCAAAGCTAAGTTGTTACAATAAATGAATATATCATAAATAAAAACTTTGTCTCCAAAAACTGAAATATTATGTACATTTCAAAAACATTGCTTTCCTGCAGCAATGGAAGTAAATTAAGCTTTGAAGGTTAATGCAAACCGTTCTTACAGGAGCCCCGACGTCTGGTGACTTTCAAACTCCTCTGTGTGAACAAAGGCAGAGCAGGGATACATTGTTCCTACACTCTCTGATGCATTATTAACACAATACTGTAATGCAGGAAGTAGTAGTGTAAATTGCTATCAGAATGGGATGGAAAAGGCAAGAAACAGACAGAATATTAGACAAGAGAACTCAACAGTAAATTTAGTTCATGCAAGAGAAGCATAGTCTCCAGACATCAGCTTTTATAAAGTTAGCTAGGTCCTTCATTCCTAAAAAAAAAAACAAACAAAAAAAAAAACTGGTTTCCATTACATTTACACAATTTATTTATTTATCTACCTATTTATTTTACCTTGGTATTTCATATTTTACATTTTTTATCAGTAAAGGTCATTCACTGCTGAAGTAAAAATCTGAAACGTTGAGTGTATCAGGTCCATAAAAGTAGAATCAGGCGTTCTAGATTATGTGCAATTTATTCGGGCCTCCTGCAGGTGGAACCCATCATATTTAAACCTGATATCTAGGTTCTGGTCTCCTTTTTGCTATTGAAGTGTGTAATGTCATTGCGCCAAAATCTAAAGACCTTAATGTCTCCTGAAAAAAACCCAGTAACAGTACCATGTGTGGTGAAGACCAAAGGGAACTTTCAAGAGAAGAACCTCTGGCAACAACTGAGATAGTTTTGCTCCCTTGAAGATTGGGCAGCTTGCATTCATTTATTCAGCTATGAATTCTGCATCTTATCAAAGATGTGATTGAAGATAACATGACGCCATTAATCTATCAGTAGAAGTTGAACCTTTCAACAGAATAATGATCCTAAGCACAATAGCAAACCCACCAAGGAATGGCTCTAAAAAGAAGAAAGGAGTTTTTTTGAACCCAGCAGAAATGTTGTGTGGGATCTGCTGTACATGTAAAAATACCCTTAAACATCTTGAGCTCAACTGAAAGGGTTTTGCATGGAAGAGTGGTCAAAAACAGCAAGCCGATGTCAGAGAATGGTCAGCATTTATGCAAAACACCTACAAGGAAAAACTAGCTTCTGAGGCCAAGGGTGTTCTTATATTCTCCACAGAAGACTCTTACATCTGTTGATATTTTTGTTTAATACGTGGCTCAAAAAAAATACTTTACCTCATGGTTTTGTTCAAGTACATCATCTTTATCTGTAGGCAATCTATTAAAGAAGGGAAAATGTTTGCTGTACAGATATATTGTGAAAAAAATGTCCATGAGGTGTATTTTTTTTCTTCTTGTGACTCTTTTAACTGATGAGTGAGAATTAAATGAGACCCGACTGTGTTGGTTAAGAAATAACTGACTGGTAAAGATTCTATCAAACTGACAAATCCATAGACCTCCATTAGACGGATATAAGGAATATGGAATTATGGTTGGAAGAAGGTCATTGAATCTGATTTAAGCCATAAATCACACAGCTTTTGGTCCTGGCTTAGCGATGAAACCGGGATAACCTCTTCCGCAGACAAAGGAAATCATTCACAGAGAGAAATAATAAAACACGATCATTGAATTAGATTTGGCGGAATCCTAATATAAACCTGAAATTGGACAGAACTGAATTTTCTCTCCTCCATTCATTATGATCAGACATCAGGGACGGAAAAGGAGTGAATATGACTCACAGGAGGACAATAGAGCGACTCTCTCTCGCTCTCTCTCTCTCTCTCTCTCTCTCTGTCTCTGTCTCTCACTCTGTCCATCAGCTTTCAGCCCTTAATGATCTTCAATCAATTTACAGATCCTATAGACTGCAGATAAACACATTGTAGGTGCTCATTCATTTTCATGAGATGGGTCTCGCTCATTGCAGCTGTCGCTCTTGATTTCTCCACGCCGTGCTGACACGCTGTCCAACAATATACAGCATGGATTTCAATTCAAGGCAATTTGCAATCAATTCAATTCGAGCCCATCTGTTTTGATCTCCAGGTTGTCACAGTCTCTTCCCACTGAAGAGCAAGAAATGGTCACTTATAACCGTGACCAAAATAACTGCATCAAAGTGCTAAGATGCATCCATATAACATGATTGAGGGACTGCACCATATTCTGTCCAGCCACCGAACGTCGGTGCCATTTATTGCAGGATTACTTGGCAAGCGAGTCCAAGATTGCAGATCCCAGCACAGAACTGCAGATGAAAATGAATGTGTAGAGTATACAGTGCTGCGCAAACGTCTTAGCCCCCAATGTTAATAGTTTAACGCCGTTTATCAGATCAGTGAGTTTCTTTCTGCAGCAAAAACACAAGTGAACACTGGAATAAATGCAAACAAGCAAAATATATTTTATTACAAACACACACACACACACACACATACATAAATACTAATAATAAATAATTAAATAATAATTAAAAACAGTGATTTTATCGGCCAATGTATTGGCTCAACCATTCCCAGAGTTCTCCTAGTGGACGCCCAGTGTTACTATAGTTACCATCAAATCACTGGTCTGGGTATGCAGTGCAGTGGCTGGAGGCACGGAGGAGAAATCTTGACTCAAACCTGTGTCTTCTAACAGCTCACACACCATCAACTACTGTTTTTTTTTTTAGTTTTTTTTTTTACAAAAATTACTGTTTGTTTGCATTGATTCTAATGTTCACTTGTGTTTTCGCTACAGAAAGAAACTCACGGCTTTATATATATAGTAGACTATCTAAAGGGGAGGTCCTTAATGAGTTTTGGATGAATGGACACACTGAAACACAAAGACATTTTTTGACAAGAAAAAAGAGACTCTTGCAGTAATACAAGCTGTGCTGCTTCAGATAAGGAGCTCCCCCTGTGGCCTGCTGATAGCAGTTTAATAGAATTCAGCCATGCTCCTCACAGTCAAGTGCTGCCGAAAGGCTTCTGGTAAACGGCCAGGCGTGATTGAAGAACTGATAGCAAAGATTGGGAAACAAATATATAATGAAATATTATTGTCGTGTAATGTCCTGTAATTAAAGTGTGGGCGATAAAAGACTGTACTCTGATGTTGCGGTGCCCTAAGGCCGACAAAAGGCTTTGAAAAAAGATGTTGTGAAAAGTGACCTTGATTGAATTCCTGCCTTTGATTTGGCATTTTTGCTTTCATGAAAGATTTGAGGATTTAATGCAGATATCAGAATGAAGCAAAGCTGTGGCACAGAGGGGCAAGTGCAGAATGCATTTTCAAAAGCCCCAAAAAGACATTATTTGCCAAATTAGAAACTTTCTTTGTTAAGATCCTCTTTCAGACACTTCAAATGTCAAACGACTTGAAAAGGGACAAACTTCGAACAAGTTGCAACAGTGAAATCAAGAATGGTGCAGACCAGATCCTCGGAATAAATTAGGGCCACACTATTCTTCATACTCATGAATGGGGGAGGGAGAAATGGTTATTTCTATAGGTTGTTTTTAGTCCATAGGAATGCAATTGTCCTGTCTGTGCTTTCCACATAAGAACATTCTAACATAGTCGTTGTTAGGTTGTACATTGTGAAGTTGCAATGCATGACTTGGTGCGTTAAAACATTACATATATGCAATGTACATTATATCTTCCAGGTCTAGACATGAAATGGTACTCCATGCTCTTTTAACATCCATCCATCCATTTTCTAAACCGCTTCCAGGTTGCAGGAAGCTGGAGCCAATCCCAGCTGACTGCGGGCCTAAGGCGGGGTTCACCCAGGACAGGAGGCTCCACCCATCACA
>JBBPDA010081990.1:0-12198 GCA_037974385.1 Arnoldichthys spilopterus
TCGGTCTTTAGGCACAGTAAAAGAAATATCCCGTTACATTCTAAAAGATAATGAGAGATTGGAAAACAGTCTAAAAATGAATCATGACTATTTTAAATAAAGGGAAATATAGGGAAAACACTAGAAAATGTAGCATATGGGCTTTTAAAACAATAAATGTCTTTAGTCTGTGCATTACAGTGATTTTTCACCATTTAAGAAAATTGTCTGCAGTCACTGTACAAGCTTCTTAAAGTTTACTGCATTAGTGAACAGAACCTTCTTAAATGCTCAGATCCATTCAAATGTTCCAAAACTCAATGGATGGTGCTTCACCTTGCAGCAAGACAATGTTGTGTACTAGATGTGTTTTAGGGCCAGTAAAGTGGAATGTTCTTGACTGGCCAGGTCACTTGCTGCAAAATGAAACTTACTGACCATGGATACAGGGCAGTGGTGGCCTAGTGGTTAGGACATTGCGCTGGGGACCTGAAGGTCGCAGGTACCGTCCCACTACTCTGCTCCACGTCTTGGAAGTCGCTTTGGATAAAAGCGTCAGCCAAATGAATAAATGTAAATGTAAATGTAAAATGGATACTCAAAGACAACAATGTAGGTAAAAAGTCTTAGGGAAGTAGGGAGTGAAAACAGCTGGATTTCAACTGTAACAGAGCCTCATCAGAGCAGATACTAAACAACAATTTAGACAGATAAAGACTGCAAAGAGTTCCCAACCAAGCACTAGATATGACAACTGCATTTAGACCTAGATTCATTTGTCCAGTTTTGACCCTCTGGTGTTCTGGTGTGTGGAGCTAAAACATTAAACAGTTATGTCATTGAACAATTACTTAGAAGATATTAAAGAGCACAGTGTCTGTACAATAATAGGATGACAAAACAACACAATATTTGTTTTCAGTCATTTTAAGGCAGATTTATTAAAAACAAATTTTCCTGACCAAATGGCTATGTGATCGTTTTTACCCTAAAAGGCAATTTTCTACAAATGAATAGCATAAAAACAGGATTTTAGAAATTTACCCTTAGGTCAAAACCTAAAATGTTATAAACATGCTCTTAAAGAAATAAAACCGGTCTAATTATTTTCTGCCTTTTATGCAACATTCAGTTGTTGTGTGTGTGTCTTTTTAATACCAATTATTATTATAACAATTTATGAAAATAAACAGCAGTTAAATTTAAATTTGTTATGTGAGGGGCTCTGTGGGTTCAGTAAGGTTAAATATTACCCACAAAGAACAATATATGTTTTTATTAGTTTTACTACTGTCATATCGGTACATATAAAAACTAAGAAGACACGTGTAGGTTTCTGGTCATTTTGGATAGTAAATAAGGTAAATAAAATATATTTTTGCATTGGACATTGTTACCTCTGGTACCCACCAACACAACTATGAAGAAATCTGAGTTGGCAAGTTACTCTACAGTGGATCAACCTGAAAGACTGAGTAACTGAATTATGCAGAAATTTAGAAAAGTTGGTTCAACACTACCCATTGGAGGACAGTCCAATCCCATTTTCAAAAGATAAACAACACAAAGCACCTTATTGAGAGAAGTACACTAGGTCAGCTTTTATGGCACTTCAGTTTATCAACAACTCACTTGTATCACACCATTTCAACCTTTGGTCTTTGATCTTCATCATTCTCTTCCTTTTTCTTCCTGCTTTCTAGATATTTTGGATATTCCCCTAAATTCAATAACTGCTCATTACTGCTACTATATTTTATGACATGACGTGAGATAAACATGTATTTGTCACATATGTGCAAGGTAAATTGGCTATTCAGCTTCTTAAACAGATGAGAGAGTAAATAAAAAAATAGGTCATATCAAATGAAGCCACATTTATGAGCAGACATTTCATAATCTCACATGTTAATTTATCATATCAGCTGCTCATAACAGCTAGGTTTTAATTGCAGGGCTGTTTAGCACAGTCTGGGATCGACCTTGCCAGATTTCTACTACATTTCTGTGACTGCAGAAATGTCACGCTCCTGAAACATACTAACCTATTTATATTCTGTCCTACCTTTTGAAAAGAAGTAAAAAGATCACACAGCTCATTGAGCACTAAATGGGACTTGGACATATAAACTTATACAATGCAACACATTCAACCAACCACTTTAAAAAAAAAGTAAGTCAGTTTCTATCCAGGATGCTGTAGCAAAAATAATTAATACCAGAGTTATTTTCCATTAAAATTGCAAAATCTATCCTGATTAGTATTTCATTCATGCAAGTACTCTCCTTCTGAAGAGTGCAGTAGATTAGTAAAACAATATAAAATAAAACTGCAGGCCTAATGATACAGTTCTTTTCTGGTACAGCAAAAGAAAAAAAATGAAAAATGATGGATGCATGTACAGATACATGTCAGATCCTTGCAGCTGCTATTATCTGCTTGAATAAAACATGCTCTTCTGTTTTCGCACTAGTAGAATGAAATCCTTTTAAACATTCTCATTTTCAAAATCAAAATAAAGAGTTTAATGCAGTATGTAAATATTGCAAAACATAGCTGTTTAACCCTGAAGTTATATAGTTATATAGTTATAACTTAAGTTATAAGGTTATATTCCAATATATATTTAAATATAAAGCAGCCAGTCAAAACAGAGCTTATATAAATGTAAGGGACAGTAACAAAAACTGATTGTTTAATCCTTAGAAAAAAGCAGACATTGAAAATTATTGTTTTATTGTATTGTCTTATTGTTGACTGATCTTAGTAGCTGGATTTTCTTTTTGCTGTGTTGGTTGCTTTAGTAGATTTCTATTATATGTTCCTTGTTAAAAAAAAAAACTTTCAAAAGAAAATATAAAAAAAAAGAAAAATGTAAAATTAATTATGACTGTTGCAAGTGGACAATCAGTGGACCTTAGTGGAAAAAATTAAATGCAAGAAAAATGTATGAAAAAAGTCCCTGGATGCTACCTAATTAAAGATCATTGCACACTAAAGCAACATTCTCCAACAAACATCAGTTTTCTTATGTTTTCTGAAGTTGGTCCATATTTGAAGTCAAATTAATATGTGTGGCTGAGGACAACATTCTAGAAGAGTATGTTTTATTCTATATAAAGAGAATGAAGCAGCGTAAATAGGAGAAAAACACTGTAGAACAGTGTACATGGGGAAGAACATTTTCAGACAGGGTGAAAGGAAGAGAACACTGTAGAACAGTGTGAACGGTGAGAACACTAGAATCACGTAAATGGGGGACGTATAAGAACAATGTCAGTGAAAAAGATCATTTTAGAACAGTGAGACCGAGGAGAACATTCTGTGAATAGGGTCTTTATATAATAATAATATCTGCAAACTGAGTAGAACATTTTAGAACAGTGTAAATGTTCTAAATGTAATTAAAAGACAATTTAAAAACAGTTAAAGAGTATAATGCTCTAAAACAACGAGAATGGGAGTAGGTTGCATTTTAGAACAGTCTAAATATGGGAGAACATTCTTGGGGAACTTTGAAGAATGGGTAGATCACACTAGAGTATGTTTGGCACACTACCCCAAAGTTTAGGCCTGTTGCTGTTTTTGTTAGACTCGTTAGGCTTCTACAGAAAACTGTTTATTACAACACTCAACAGAGACAAACTGAGGACTTACAAAAGTGAGAGTGTGACCATCTGTAGGCAAGCCCCAAACGTGCCCTTGAGAAGTCATAATCAGAGCTTTTACTACACTAAGTGAGCAGATGAGATGACATTTAAATAAAACACAGAGCTGTTATCTTTACAGCTTTCCCCTGAATGGCTAAGACCACAGATAATTTAGGCCTATACAGCCTACCATAGCAGCTCTGACGATAGCAGTTTATCATTAACGCAGCGCTGGCTGGTGGGAGAAGTTGCTCAACGATAGGAGACACCAGACGAGTAGAGAGAAAGTGTCATATTCACCTTGACTATGAGGAATTTTCTTCGTTCATCATCTCATTAAGTCGCTGGAACAGGTTGGCATGATAAATGAGGCCCAGGCTTGGCTAAACAAAATAACCAGGAGTTCATGAACGTTCTTTCAGTGATAAGTACACTTCTACCTCAGATACATCAACAACATCGCCTCTATGACTCTGACATGTTTATTCAGTTAACTGGGCTATAGTTTTAGCAATTATACTGAAGACGTCACTTATTCCGTGTGTATACCCTGCTCTGCCTGTTTTGTCATTCAGAACAAATGTGGAAGCTGTTATAATATCCAGTCATGAGGAGCATATTTTAGGAGCCGAAGTATTTTTCCCAGTGAAGCGGATCACCTGCGCCTGGTTTACACCAATGACTGCTAACAGCTGGTAAATGACCATGCTTTACTGTTACTGGATCACCATTTGCTTATTGTGGACACTTCCAAGTGGATCTCACTTCATGACTTCATCTTGCCTATATGGGCAATACATGGTGAACGTAGTGTTGCTGCAAGACGGAGTCTCACCTTGGAGTATGGAGTTCGTACAGCCATACGTGGTCAGAGCGATTGAAGAAGATGCTAAAATCAACGCCAACTCTGGTAGAGTATTATTTTATACATGCACAGTTATTAAATATCTTACACTAATTTTAAGGGGGAAAAATCCATGGCATTATATGACATGATAAAGTTAAACCACTTTATTTATTTTTACTCATAACTTCATGAAGTGACCTTGAGAAGAAAAACTGGCTGTATAAATGGAACATATATATTAATAAAGGAAAAAGTTAGGGGAGTAACGTTAGACAGTGCTTAGACAGCAATGATAAGTGGTGAGACCTTCTTGCACCAAGACAAACACAACATGCCATCATGGTTACACAAAATACAGCGTAGGACAGTAAACATTATTACATTTCAAATTTACAAAAAGTCACATGATTTACTGTTTTTCCACCCTGTCACTAATTTAGCATAATGTGATTGAATGTCTTAGAAGAGGAAAAATAGCATTTTTTTAGTAAGAGCATTATAAGCACTTTGTGTTTGAAAATATAGAGGAATAAAAGTGTAATTTCTGGGGATAAACAAATGAAATTAGCTTTTACATTTGGCATCTAATACACTGAATACAGGAAGGGACAATATGGAAATGTCCTTTCTAAATCCCAGTGAGCATAATTCTTAAAACTACTGTATAATGTGAAAGTATTATCAACACTGCTGCAGTCCAGATTATGTAGCAGTATGTAAAAAAGAAATACCACACTGAATTTAATTGCACAATTAATGATTTCTGCATTAAAAACTTATACGTCAACATAGTCATTGCCAAATAACTAAAGTAAAAATAAAGTTAACAGACAAAATTATGTTAATGTAAGATGTTGTATTAATGTAAAACTTTAAAACTGTATGAGTGATCTTTTATATGATATATGATGATCATACATGATTATCAAAATTACTACATTTATTAGAAATGTATTATAAAAATTTAAACCAACCCTTTGTGGTTTTTGAGGAATCAATCAACTTGGTGTGCTGAATAGTTCTTTAAATACAAACTTCAGGTATTTACTGTAAATGTTTTTTATAATTGAAGATGTGAATCGCAATCTGACTGCCAGCTACAGCGGCTTTCAAACCATTTACTACCGGCATAAAGGCTGCACCAGTAGCATCTGTGAGGGTGTTGAGACCCTGAAAGACCTTAAGGTGAGTCTCTTGGGTTGGATCATGCCAGCTGTAATCATGTTAATAGCAATGTGCACCATGTTGAAGACAACATTTCTGTTGTAGGATTCAGGAATGGTCGGCTGTGCTCTGCTCGGGCCAACTTGTACTCTTGCAACCTTCCAAATGGTGGAGTGAGTGGACTTGATTTGCTTAACTGTAACAGAGTTCATTTTGTGCCAAAGACTTGAAATGAATTATGAAATATACAACCAAAATATTAAATTCTTAATGTTGTTGTTTTTTATCTGGAGTGTCTCCTTAATTTTTTGACAAATTTCAAGGAATGGGTGGTTCATAAAAGAAAACATTCATCATAAGTAGCTGTTGGTGCACTGTTTTGTAGTGACAGGTCCTCTGACTCTTGCCATGTCCACTCTAATGTCTGCTTTAAACCATCTCCCAGCAAAGCAGAATGTGTATTGTATATGTGTATGTATTTTAATGTGTATAATGATTTTCTACAGCATGCAAACCTTGTAATTGCCACAAAGGAATTAGCTATATTAGGTAATTTATCAATTATTTAGATGGTTAATAGTAGATTAAAAAGTCAAATAATGAAAACTGGTAGATTCTAGAATTTTAAAAATATTACAAAATGTAACTAATATACATCTTACATTTTGAAAAAAATTGTGGCAAAAGCACCTATAAATGGGCTAGTCCATCATGCCCTGTTTTTGTGTGGGTTTACACTGTCTTCCACTGGTGCAATATGTAAACAAGCCGTGTTGGGAGCTACATGTGTAGCGGTTAGCCTAGCCCATGAGATAGTAACACGGGCTAAGCTAGGGGCCAGCCTGTGGGTCATACTGGTTAGGGAAAAAGGTTACTGGGTTTAAGGGTAAGGTAAGGAGCCCCTGGGAGCAGGTGCGGGCCAACTAGCCACCCCGGCCGTATATGGGAACCCGCTTCGAGTCGGCCATGGATCTCCGGGCCCACTGCCATCATCAAAGTCCGTCTCGGACTGACTCGAGGGTTGCTCTCGCCATACAGTCAGCACACCAGCCCCCAGGGAGAAGGGAACGGGTCTCTAGAGGCAGACGTGGGCTCTAAACATGCCGTAACCCCTGGCGTATGCGGGGACCCGCTTCGAGCCAGCCAGATCTCTGGGCCCACTGCCGTCAGAGTCCGTCTCGCGCTGGCCCGCGGGCCCCAGGCATTAAGGTCCGGGCACGTCTGCTATTTATTCTAGAGCCCTCAACTCGAGAGGGATCGCAACCGATCCGTGGAGTTACCGGTCGGGTGAGGAAATAAAAGTTCTCCCAAACAGGGAAAGGGAGTTAAAACCCAGAACCTTTACCAAATTACCGGCGTGAGTCCGGTGTGGCCAAAGCAAGCAACCACACCAGCCAACAGGACTTTGCTAAGGACTGCGCCCCCCCTAGTCCGACAACCAGCGTTAAAATGGCTTTGGCCCAGGTGAAACACATAAGCATGATTGTCGTATCCACGGTGATGCCCCCCCCCCCGGCCGACCCAACACAGTGCGGCTGCGAAAGCAGGGCACTCAACTGCCCCCTGCCGGCCCTTCCGGGCGCCAACCCTTACACTTTTGTCATTAATCATGACAACCTTATTTGTGTGTGTGTGTTTTTTTTAACTGATTTCAGTCTTGATTTTGGGCTGGAGCTCAATATGCCTATTATCTCAGCGGGAAGCTTTGGCCTGTCATGTGACTACAAGACCAACCTGACACGCTTACTTCCTCCAGCTCGCAAAGTTGCCAGCTTCTTTATCAACTTCTGGAACTTCACAGACCATTTGAAGCCTCGGTGGGAAAAAACATACATCTATAAGAAAACTGAAAACACAGAGGATTGCTTCTGGTGAGTCACCTGAGACACCAGTTAAATCTAGAAATAATACAAAAAACCCTTTTTACTTTCTTATGCTGATGCGAGCACTTAAAAGTACTCAGCTTTAAAGTGAGCTAACCTTAACTTAAAGCACTTGAGCTAAGATGAGCATCTAAAACTGCTCAAACACTATACAACCCTACAGTACACAGCCAACAACCATTACACAATGTGAGTGTTCGGTATGTCACGGTTGAATCAAATTCTTTCTTTATTTTTTCTCTGATATCGATAAAGGATTTTCTACTGATATATACCTAATATGAGATTGACATTATCTCTAGTTACAGCTGTTTATGCAGAAATGTAGAAAATTCTAAAGGGTTCACCAACATTTTGTGTTATTTTTCTTAGTCATCACAAAAAAGTAAGACTTAATCTTTTAGTATATTTTACATGAATTCTGGCAAACCATAATATAATATCTGCGACAAGCACTTTAAGAATAAACCTTGCTTTCTTACTTGGTAAAGGGCTAAATATAAAATACAGATTGCTCATAACTAATGGTAATTCATGTCAAAAAGGTTTTTAAGCAGTGAGGTTATTATACACTAATAAAAATTGATTGAACTCATTCATTTGACAGGGCATAGATTCTAGTAAACATCAGCTGATTAACTGATTATTATATTTCCTACTATTTCAGCTGAAGTTTTTGTGTCTGTGTGTTTACATTTCATTACACATTATAGAAAAGTGTGAAAAATGGATCACCTGACAAGCAAAACCTTTAAGATTTAAAACCACAACTGTCAACCTCAAAAAGTGGATTTATATTATAAAATACATTTACATGCATTTGCAATAAAAGAGGAAATTAATGATCAGTAATAAAAAAGTGCAACATCGGCAGAAAGGTTAAAAAAATATATTGCAGTTTCACACCATATAAAAATGTATCCACATTGGACCATGTGGTTATACACTGGCATTCTTACAGCATACCTGCTGAAACATGGGAGCATATTTAAAATTAATATTAACAGTCCATGTCTCCAATCAATTGCCCATTTGAATATCACAATATAGTGTCACACCATATGAGTGTGGTAAAAATGTTTTTAATCAGAGCTAACGCAAAATATTATACCCATCCTTTGAAAAGTGTAGACTCACAAATAGACACTTGATTTATATTTTTGCACTTTGTACTGACAAAGTAACAGGGTTACATTTTTTGTTTGGCTTAAAATTGTGAAAAAGCGAGTGATGAATTGCAAAAGCTTTGTTGAAAAAATTAATATTTATTTATGTTTGATTATCAGGACCATAAAAAGGCCATGTCACAACAGCCTTCCATATATGAAAAAACATGCTTAGTTAGTATCGTAGTATATATATATGTATATATGTATATATATAAAATAAAACATGTCAAAAGTTACTGACACATTACTGTCAGCCAAGCATTGACTGAAACCATGTCTGTATGTTCACACTAATGCATTGCAAGCCAAATTTTATGTAATATTGTTTTCCCAATATGTTAAACTAAAATAAAACAATAATTATGGGTTAAATATTATAGAAAAGTGTCTAATTTAATTAAGAACTTGTTTTCACTTAAAAAATACAACAATGTTTGTAATTTGACCCATGTTCCTCATGCTTTTACACATAGCTGTAAAATAATGTACCTATCAGATTCTGATGCTTACTGTAACAAAGACCAGCTGGAACACGAAACACGTATTACCTTTATGTATATTGCCCACAAATGAATTGGCAGTTTATTGAAAGGCGAATTTAAACAATGTCGTAATTAAGATTATTCAGTTGGTTGTCACAGCTCTAAATTAGTCATTTTGTGTCTTTATTTGTAGGTACATGAATGCCCTGGAGTTCAACTCGGGCCCATTTGCTGAACACGTAGAGAAACGAGAAATATTACGAAAGGAAGAAGATTTCAGTGCTGCGATAGTAAACAAGCAGCGTACAAGTAACTGTACGGAGAACATATCATTCCATGATTTTTTTCTTTTAAGTGGAAAAATGTTTGTACATCATTAGCTTGTTTGCAAATATTAGAAGTGTACTCTTTACACAGTGTTCATTTTATGTGGAACTCCTGATGACATTATAGAGTTGAAGAATGGATCTATAGATTTGGACTCTCACACTGTCTTTCTTCTGATTGATCTGTACAGGTCAGTCACTAGCAGTGTTTTTCCTTTATTTTGTGCTTTTAACCCCCTTTTAACTGCACTCACAGGACCTTTAATGAACAACAGTGACTGAGAGATAAGCTTGCATTGTCAAAGTACATGCTGTACTTTTTGTACAAATTGACATGCTGTCTAACAACTCCTATATTAATTTACATATCCCAACACCTCTAACACCAAATATCTCTCACAGTGACAGATATTACACTGAGGCCTCCAGTGCTGCTATGAGGAATGTTCTTGTGCTGACCATGCCTAATACAAGAAACTACACCATCAGCTCAAACAGCACGGTCAGCAGGTTTTTGCCTTTTTGCCTCTAATTTTTGCCTATTGTCCATAATGATACTTTCTTGAGGTGAGGTTTCTTAATCACCAATATTTGTTTCAGCATCCCTTGGTCAGTGACTTGTTTTTGTTGATTTTCTTTCAGAAGTGTTAAGCAAGACCAGGCAAGCTTGTTTATATGGCACATTATCATACACAAAGGCCATTCAGTGTGCTTTACATAGATAAAAATGAGAAAAATAAGCAATTCATTAAAGAATTCAGTCAAATTACAAGAAATAAAAGTAAGATTTAACATAAAGAGTTTAGAGGATGAGGGTGGAGAAGATATGTAATTATTTTCACTTGGAAGATCAACAAATCGTTATTTGACCATGGGTGCTCAGACATTTGCATACCACTGTATAAAGAACCATAAAAAATTAAGGGAATTTTAACTGGTTGAAATTGTTAATTTTATGGTTAAATTATTGTTCTCTATGATGGAGAAACTTTTATATATGTTTCTTTGAACAACCTTTTTAAAAAAGCACCAAAAACTGATGGAGACATTTTAATGGACATGAAGTCAAGTATACTTGAATATTTAAAAACATTAACTGTTGTTTTAAGTTAACAAAACTTTTACAGGTGTTTTCCTTCTTAATTGAAAATCAACGTGATCAAATTCAAATTATTTAAGATGTTTCATCTTTTCTTTCTAAATATTTCATTACTTATGTTTTTTCTTCATGGCTGTGTAGATGAATGATTATATTGCAGCGTATCATGATGGGGTGCTGCTATTCGGGCAGGTGATGAGGACAATCTGGCGTATTCCTGCCTCAGAGCTTCAGGACGTAGAATCAGTCAACATCAACTACTTCAGGAATGTGTCATTTAAAGGTGAGCACAACAGGCCGATGAACAAAACATACTTACTTTCCATTTATTTTTCAGTGTGACAGTACAGCTTTAAAGCAATGTTCACTCGTAATTCTTCTGTTTGTATGATCACAGGGATGGCTGGAGATTATGAGTTAGATGAGCATGGTGACAGAGATGTGATATTTTCACTGATTTACACCAATGCCAACAATGAGGTGGGCAGTAAATTTCACTCCTCCAGTTGAATGCAGATGGATTATGGAAATGTATAAATCAGTCATAACGTGATTACCTCATTCACAATGAGCACACACAGTTCCATGGCAACAGGATGCAATCAATTTGTGTTATCTGATAAGTTTCTCTCCATGTCTCTTAGTACAAAGTTCTTTATGAGTTCAACACCACCATTAATCAAACCGAGCTGGTTGAAACCAACCCCTCATTTATCTGGCATTCTGGGCACCTTCCTGAAGATCAGCCTCAAGACGATCGCACAGGTGCTGTGGCTTCCAGTCCTCTTTTGCTATTTTAGGCTTTTAGCAGTCCAACACTGCAGGTATCTTAGTACTGGTAGAGACTGTGACTTTTATACTTTTAAAGGGTCAATTTTTATTTCTATTCAAGGGTCTATTTAATTTCTTTCCCCTGAAATCCACCTCTTGTACCAATATAACTGATTTCACATGATTTTATCCCCTCTTTTAAACTAATGGATAAATTAGATCTGCTCTGTTAGGCTGCAACATGGCCACATAAACATTTCAAAAAACCTTTGAAATCAATGTTACAAATCTGATACAAAAAGCATAGTTTGTAGAATTTAGCTCAAATAATGCACAAAAAACAGGTTGTCTTTGGCACATAAATATCTATCTAATGTCTTCTCATAGAGGGAGGTTTTTTGTTGTTTCCCAACATATCAATTGGCCCTTTAACCTTTCCTCATAAACAGTTGTCATGTTGAACTTTTAAAGTCATCATTCAAGCAGTGAAGGGTCTCCTTCTTCTGTATAATGTCTCTTACCTCATTCAGCAACAGTCTACAGTAACATGTAGAATACACTGATAAATATAGACTGAAATCCACAGGGATGTCAGAAAAAACTTTACTTTGGATGTCTGGATGATACATCTGCTTTCCAACACCAAGAAACAAAGATCAAACAATATGTCTAACCAACTCATTGTATTATGTTCAGGTCTGCGAGTGCAAGACATCGCTGTTATAGTACTAGGCTCAACAGTAGTGGCAGTGATGGGCTTTGTGGCATTCTTCTTCTATTGGTGAGAATTTATTATAACTATATATATATACTACTATACTATATAT
>JBBPDA010082011.1:0-12198 GCA_037974385.1 Arnoldichthys spilopterus
TGATGGGTTAAATGCAGAGGTCACATTTCGTTGTGGTGCTTGAGTGTGTTCACAATGACAAATATTCACTTTCATTTCATTCATTTCATTCATTCAATGTGATAGGGTATACATTTCCAATACTTGTTGGCTGCTTTAGCTACATCTCGACTGATTATATACATCTAATTATCAATTAAAAGTCTTAATTAGCGTTTTTATGTTGCTCTGACAGTTAAATAAAACTGACATGGTCGTGTGATGTTCACAGGTCTTCAGCAGAGTGGTGTGTTCAGGGTGTGTGGATCTGTGCTGCGCTGCAGGACGCTGCGTGTGTGTTTGGACCGCGGAGAACTTTTAGATCTGGACAGAGGAGATGTTCCTACCGTGGCTGCTCTGCTCAAACTTTACCTAAGAGAATTGCCTTTTGGGCTCATACCAAACACACACAGCAAACGCATGCAGGATGCACTCTTAGGTGAAAACATAGCATACAGTATACTCACACAGCAGCAATCACAGATATACCTGCACACACAGCAGGCCCCACTAGACAAAGAAAAAACACAGCAAATGTGAACAGGGGGCACTGTAAGGTGCAAAAACACAGAACCAACTTTTTGCACTTTTTGTTTCATACTCTTAAAGGACTCATATCATACATTTTCTTGGTATTTTATGTTTACCCTTTTTTAATGCACCAAAAGCTCATTTTATACAGCCAGCTCTCTTTGTGGGCAGTGGTGGCCTAGTGGTTAGGATCCTGCCTTTACGACCTGAAGGTCACAGGTTCGAGTCCCAGCCCGGGCACCACTGAGGTTCCCTTGAGTAAGCTACCGTCCCAAGCACCACAACGAAATGTGACCTCTGCATTTAACCCATCACTCGTGCACACGTGGAGCAGTGGGTAGCTGTAGTGGGATGGTACCTTACTCAAGGGAACCTCAGTAGTGCCCGGGCCGGGACTCGAACCTGCGACCTTCAGGTCCCAAAGGCAGGATCCTAACCACTAGGCCCACTGAGAGCTCACAAACTCCACACAGAAAGGCACCTGTGGCCAACCTGGGGATCGAACCCAGGACCTTCTCCCTGTGAGGTGACAGGGCTAACCACTGCACCACTGGGGATCCTTAAATACAGGTTAATAGGGAAGTTTTTACATATTTTTTATGTACAGGCTCTAAAGATGGGACGGAGCTGTTTAAGGCACTAAAGGAAAGCCTGAGCCGTCTCCCAGACGACAATTACAACATCTTATCTTACCTCCTACACTTCCTGTCCCGAGTGGCTGCCCATAGCCAGTGGAATCACATGACCTCCGAAAACTTGGCCACAGTGTTTGGACCATGCATTTTCCGGTAAGTGTTAAAAGAGAGGGTGTGAGTTTCTGTGCATCTTGTGCTCACTCAGGGTCGGCCTGAGCATTTTGAGCTTCCCATAACATTCTCTCTGGGATTTCCACTGGCATCTTTGTGTGCTGAGTGAACCTGTTTTATAGCATAAGAGTGAGCTTTTGGAAAATCTTATAAGCATACACTGGAAGATGGTTAAGTGCTGCACTCTGAGCCAAAGAAACACTACTGAGAGCTCAGGAAGTTTAGAGCCTGCAGCCTTGTCTGCTAGAACTGTTCTTAGACAGGCGATGTAATTAACAGTAGTGATGACTGGGCGAACACCTTCCGAAGCTTAAAACCAGATCAAAAGCTTTGGAAAAGCATCACACTTTAAAAGGTGAGACATTATAAAACAGGAAATAAAACCTTAGAATAGGGCTGGGCAATGTATAGAATATATCCAATGTAAGCAGCTGGTATTAAAAGCATGTATGTGACAATATCTGCTGATGAGCTTGGAGCTGCCTGATAAACAGGAGGTTGTGTGCTGATGCTTCTGCTTACAGAAGCTGTAAATAAACAAACATGACACTGTTTAATTCCTCTCTCTGCCCTTCCAGACGGAAAAATCTTTATTTATACTCTGGGCACTGCTCCGTCTCCCCCCGTGTGATGTATTACTGTGTGTGTGTGTGTGTGTGTGTGTGTGTCTGGCCAGAGCTGTCTCTGTGCAGCTGATCAGGCCAGACCCAAACACTACAGGAAATGTGAGAGTGTGAGAGAGCGAGAGATCTTCCAGTGCCTTTATTACATAACGGGAGGACGGTGTGGAAAGTAAGTGATGTAGGAACACTCAGAGAGACTAACAGATGACAGACGGGCTTCTCTTTTACATAAGTGAGAGACACTGGGCTTATTCGATTCCAGTGCTTGCTAATAAACAGCCCTATTAATATTCGTGTGCCATCTTTGGCATTTTCCCATGGTCCCCTGCTGCACTGCTCCGCCTCTTCAGACGATGCCAGAAATTCACCCACACGCAAAACAACAACAAGAGCACTTGATACAAACACACCCATATAACCTCCAGGTTTGCATGTGTTTGAACATGTGCTCAGTATCACATGTTCAAACACATGCAAACCTGCCACACATACACCGTTCAGCCATAACATTAAAACCACCTGCCTAATATTGGGTATTTTCCCCTTGTGGTGATAAAATAGCTCTGACCCTTTGCGGCTTGGACCTTGAAACCTCTGAAGGTGTGCTGTAGTATCTGGCACAGTCCTGAGTTGGAGCGTCCATGGATTTGACCATTTTGTCCAAGTCATCCCACAAAGGTTTGATGAGATTTATGGAATTCATGGAGGTCAACACCTTGAACTCTTTGTCATGTTCCTTAAACTGTTCTTGAACAATGTTTGCAGTGAGACAGGTCATCCTGCATACCATTTCCATGAAGGGGTGTACTTGGTCTGCAACAATGTTTAGTAGGTGCTACATGCCAGTAACATCCATATGAATGGCAGGACCCAGAGTTTCCCAGCAGAACATTTCCCAGAGCATCACACTGCCTCTGCCGCCTCACCTTCTTTGACCATGGTGCCATCTCTTCCCAGATAAGTGACGCACATGCACCCAGCCATTCACACGACATAAAGGAAAACATGATTCCGTCACATCTTCTTCCATTGTTCGGTGGTCCAGTTCATGATTGGGGGCTTTCGTGAGTGGACAGGGTGTGGCATGGGCACTCAGATTGGTCTACAGCTATGCAGCCCCATTCACTGGTGCACTGTGTGTTCTGATACCTTCCTGTCATAGCCAGCATTAACGTTTTTTTTTTAGCAATTTGTGCAGTAGCTGTTCTGTGGGATCCATAAACTTCATTAAGTTTGGAATCCCCCACAATTTCATTATGCTTGTTTTTGATGAGCTACGAGTGAGAAATAGTTCATCATCAACTTCTCTATTTGTGACAGTTTGTGTAATAACTAATTTTTGTTTTAGTTTTTGTGTATTTGCTGTAAAATATCAACGTTCCTGCAATGATCCCTTTTTGATGGTGTCTTTGCAGTGTTCCCGAGGGCCCCAGGATGCTGGAGGAACAAACAGTGTGCAATACCCTCACACTGCATCTTCTGGAGAAGCATATGCACTTGATCCCAAACACACACACTCACACATACAGCAGGGACTTTACACTGCCAGCTGCTCCGAGCGCTGATATGACGCAGCTACAGGGGGTGAGACATCACTGTGTGTACCTGCGTTTGTGTGTTGGTGTGTGTACATGTCTCTTTACTTCTTTGTTCTGGCTTGTCTCTCAGGAGCACTCTTGTAATCTGAGGACAGCGCGTGACATAATGATGGATGAGGCCAAAAATATGGCAACCACAGCAAGTACACAACTGCTGCCGCACAAGTGTGTATTTCATTAACCTTTACTATTTCTATGGGATCTGACCTGATTTGGCACTCTGTGGATTTCATAGAGACCTAAAGAGAGGACTGTTGTATTGCACCACTCACTAAGCTGTAGCAGAATAAAGGTTCTCCACAATGGGTGCTCACAGCATTCAGATGTTTTTTTTCTTCTTTGCACATGACTGAAAGTGACAAAACCAGTGTGAACCCACACCAGCAGGATGTCGTAAATGCAAGCCTTTTCAGAGATTTCCTCTTGCTTTTAGGGAATTAATGAAGTCGTAAAGCCAAAACACACCACATGTCCTTGAAGTCCTGATATGAGGTTCACTGTTTACTGATGTCAGAAGCATTCACTCAGAAAAGCACCAGCGGACAGTGGTGGCCTAACGCTTAGTACCTTGCCCTTGTGAACTAAAGGTCGCAGGTTCAAGTCCCAAGTCCAAGTGCCCCCTTTCAGCAGTGATCTTTAGTACACTCATTCAGCTCATGTGCCGTACGGTCTTGTAATCACCTCCAAATTTCCGCCTCTCACTGATTTGGTGTCAAAATTCAATACTTTTATGGTATGACCAGCAGTATTATCAGGGTTGCCTCTGACTAAAGATGCCCCTATTCCACTAGTAGTTGTTCAAGCCATTAGTCAAGCTAACACCCCTGCAACAAGCTCACCACTCCTGCTCAATTTCTTGCCCAAATTAGTCTGAGTTAGTAAAGTGCAGCTCTTAAATTCAGGTTTTTGGGATTTTTTTTATGCTAACTGACCAGTGAAAACTTTTTACTTAGACTTTTCTCATAGACTAATGGTGTGGTTGACTGTTAGGGGCAGTATTTATTACTATAATACTTATTTAATGTAATTCCAATCCATATTTCAATACATAAATAGTTTGTCTAAGCAGCATCATAAGCCAATAAGCTTTCTTATTTTAGATTGGGGTTTGGTTGATGAACATACCAACAAATACACAGACAGCTGCAGTGAGTCTGAAACCCCCCACTACATGATCTCCAGAGTCTGGGAGTGCTGGGTATGACCTTGACAGTGAAGTTCTCTACAGTTCTGACTCTCAGGGGTGGTTCATTCCACCATCGTCTTCATTTTCTGTGAAGTGAGGGTCCAGTCGGGCTGAGGATGATGCTTTAAGAGAGCGAGATGTGACCCAGGGTTTGATCGTTGCAGATAGGTGAACAGGGATGGGACTATCTTGGCTTTGTAAGCAGCATCAGCGTTTTAACTCCGATGCAGGTGCCACCGGAAGTCAGGGAAGGATTCTCAGCAGTGGGGGGGTGTGTGAGAATTTTGGTGTATTGAAGACCAAACGTGCTGCTTCATTCTGAATCAGCTGTAAAGGCCTTGTTACCTTCAGAAGGAACCCAGCCTGGAGAGAGTTGCAGTAGTCCAGGCTTTCCATTAAAGTAACTGGATGAGAACCTGAGTAGCGTCTGAGGTGAGGAAGGGACAGATTTTCCTGATGTTGTGTAGAAGATACCTGCCTGTTCAGGGGAGGGTTTTTAAAAATTGAATCATATTTAGTAAAACTGGATTTTTTGCAATAGATGCAAGTTTAAGGGGTTGGTACTGGAATCAGGACTGAACGATTGTTGATCCCTAGAGCTGATTCATGTTTGTTACCATGTCTCCACCCCACAGTGGTGACGTGTTCATCTCGGAATCGGACAAGACGGAATCGATGACGTTCGAAGAGGAGAGGAGAGGTGGGGTGGAGAGTAAGACTCGGGCAGAGAGAGAAGAGAGAACAAGCCTCAAACGAGAGTGAGCGTTACACACCATTTCCACTGTTCCCTAATGCTAACGGGAAACAGCTAATCCTGAAAAAATCCACACACGCTTCGCGTGCACCACATTTCATTTTCCTCGCACACAGGTTTGTGTAAGAGACATATTTTGTCTTGGATGTGAGTGGAAATAGGCCACTCCTTTAAACTCCTGGTTTAAATATGAGTTTTCACACACACACACACACACACACACACACACTCACTCTGTGCTTCGGTCTGTTTCTGTGTGTTGTTGTATGTTTGAGCCACCCTGTGTATGTGTCTCTCTCTCTCTAGTTTTAGCAGCTTCCTTGAAAAAGATCCGTCCTGCCTCATTGGCTCAGATATGGTAAGACGTGTTCTGTATTAAAGGACTCGTATCCCATATTTTATTAAGTATGATACTACATAAGCTTTTTCCAAGTCTCAGTGTGAGCCGGTCACTTCCTCAGTCCACACATGGAATATAAGCTGTAAAAATTGCTTGTGTTGAATTTATTACACTTGTATTGTCACTGTTCTCTATATAGTTACACACAGCTGTGTTAAATTACAGTGTTGCACTATTTGTGTATGTAAGTGTTGTATTTTCTCTGCTTGCGTCTAAATCCTATGTCAAGGCTACATTTAACACAAACTCAGATTTTATGACCACAGGCAAATTTGTATCTTTTCTAGACGGTACCAAAAAGTTCTAGAAACTTCTGGACAGTTCTTACAGTTCCATAATATTCTGGAAGTTCTACTTAGCAATTCAATTGAACGGAGAAACAGATACGTTTCAAAATGTCATTGTCCTGAGCACACAAGCAACGTTTTTGTGGAGCAACAGCCATTTACTATTGATTTTAGGCCGAAGGGAGAACACACTGTATCAGGAACAATGATATAATAAAACATAGTGTTATCGGTTTTGCTGATTTCTCGTTACAGTGAAAATACCCAAACAGGGAATATTAAATATTAAATTGTCTGCTGAGTTCACTGAAAAAACAACAGTATGAGCACCCAGTCAGTCTGCAGCATTTTAGCTGCACACTCGTAGTGAAGTAATCTGGAGTGTTGTTCCTGCGGTCAGACTGTTGCAGAGTTATTAGAGTGAAAGATGATTAAATGTTATACTGTTCGTGATGCAAACGGGTCAATGCAGCAAAGAATCCACACATCAAAATCTTCTTTTTTCTTTTCCGCATTGCGGAATTGTGGATTTTAGTCGGAGGATTGTTTCATATTTCCACTTAATTTTTGGGGCGCAGGCAGGGCATGAGGTCAGAGGAACGATCATTTACATGCATCAGTCTTAAAGCTGACGTCTTTTTAAAGCTGTGGTTTTGCTCACAAACATTTTCGTCCATCTCTCCAGCTGCACGTTGCAGAGCCGTCATCCCCAAACATCAACAACAACAATATGCACTCACACACCAGCCACACACACACTCTGTGTAGCATCGCAGATGCTTGCAGTGACCACAAACACTCCCACAATCATACACAGTCAAGAACCAGACACACACACACTAATGCCAGAAAGACAGGCAGCCTGAGTCACACACACACTCCAAATAGTGATGCAGCCACTAAATTCATCTCGCCTTCTAAAGCCATGGACGCACACACTCACACACACTGCAACACACACTCTGGATTCAGCCAGACACGGTCACTCTCTGAGACCAGCATTTCAAACATGCAGAGCAACCACACACACAGCTGTACATACACTCATACTGTTCACACACACACACAGGAAGAACCCAGCCCTGCAACCAGCTGTGAACAGTTCAGCCATAACAGCAGGGGTAATGCCATCTCTTCCTCAATCTCTTTTCTTTTCTTTTCTTTTCTTTTCTCTACTCTTCTTTACTCTTCTCCACTCTTCTCTTCTCTACTTTACTCTTCTCTACTCTATTCTTCTCTTCTATTCTGTACTTTTCTATTCTGTACTCTTTTCTACTCTTCTCTTCTCTTTTCTACTTTTCTTTTCTCTTCTTTTCTCTTCTCTTTTTCACTCTTCTCTTCTCTACTTTACTCTACTCTACTCTACTCTTCTATTCTCCACTCTTCTCTTCTCTACTTTACTCTTCTCTTCTTACTTTACTCTACTCTACTCTACTCAAACCAGCTCAACTGAACTCAGTGGTGTCCCTATTACTCAGTGTGATCCTAGACAGTGTTTTCCCCCAGTCATGATAACTTGTCCAATGAGTCTCTTCATTGGCGGTCGATTAAAAGATGCATGGTGCTTCAGATGGCACGTGGTAGTCCTCATTCTCCCAGGTTGGTACCATCCTATTATAGCTGAGAACTAGCTAGCAAGAGGGCGCCAGAAACAAATAAATTATGGAAAAGGTTGGATGAAATTGTTATAAACTGTGATAAAGGTCATTTTCATGTTGTTTCTCTCTGCAGCTCCTGTTTGGAAGCCAGTCTGTTCAGTCCAGAACCAAAAACCTCAACTAAGCAGCGAGACAGACTTTGCCTCCTCCAGCCAATCACAAATCATGTAGGAGCATTTAAATTTTTAGTTTATCCTGATGGCCTACTGTTGTTACTTTGTACTTGTTCACCATGTTTTTAAATGACAGTCAACAAAATATCTATTTTTAACATTGTGAGTATCTGTGGACGAGCTATAAAGCACCACAGAAAAGTTTGAGACCCTTAGTGCTGGGTTGTGCTTGGATCTGTTCTGACACTGACAGCATAACTAACGTAGCTGTTGGTGTGTGTGTGTGTGTGTGTGTGTAGGTCTGACTGCATTAGCGGTGGACACAGTGCAGATGGTTCTTGTGAGCTATCCATGTCTCTGCTGCAGCGTCACATTCACAACCTCAAACAAGCCATCAGAAGCTTTGATGACTCCTTCCAGCACGTCCACGACTACAAGGTGTGTGCCTTGGAGGCTGGGTGATGTTCTTTTGACTTGTTGCTGCATGGGGAATAAACAATGGTCACTATATTTTGGTTCATTCAGCGTATAAGCCTCTTTCTGTTTAGAGCTATTTTAACTTGCTCTCGTCCTTTTCCTTTATTATTTTTATTAAACTGATTGTATTTATTTATTTATTTATTTATTTATTGTTATTTCTTTTTAGTTATAAAGATGCTACATCAAACCTTACCACCAGCTGTGTATAAAGTGAACTAGAGTACAAGGACCTTTAGGAAACTAGCAGGAACGATTCCACTGCACTGGCGCCCTCTTGTGGCTGTGTGTGTATGTAAAATGAATTACAGATGAAAGCAAAGTTGACGGCCACATCAAGATTCTGGATTCTGGTTTTCACTGCAGGCTGAGCACGATAAGACAGCTGATGCTAAAGTGACAAGTCTCGTGATGGACCTGAACAAAGCCCGTAAGAAGCTTAAAGGTACGAGAAAGGGGTGTTTGGAATGTGATGTGCTTGTATCTATAGTTTGTAGAAAAGCAGGTTTGTGTTTACACTTGATAAAACTACCAAAAACTTTGGGTACAAAGTGTGTTTCCCCTTCTGCCTAAAATCAATAGTAAATTGCTGTTGCTCCATAAATAAACGCTGCTTCTGTGCTCAGGACAATGACATTTTGAAATGTATCTGTTTTCAAGAACATTCTCCTTTCACTGCAAACGCTCAGAAGACGTCCAGAATTTTCTGGAACTGTGAGAACTGTCCCGAAGTTTCTAGAATTGCCCAGGATTTTCTAGAACTTTCTAAAAAAATTTAGAACTTTCTGGAATTTTCTGAGACTGTCCAGAAAATACAAAAATGTGCCTGTTTTGCCGCTATAAATATGTAGCTTTTGTGGGCTGTGCTCATAAAATCAGTGTGAATAGTGAAAAGTGCCGTATTTACAGGAGATTTCGACACAAGCAGCTGGAATATAACACTTAGAAACCAGAAACAGAAATTGTGTGGCATTGTGTAATTTTAATGTCTGTCTGTGGGTCCAGATTTCATAATGGTCACTGAATAATTATTTGTGGTTATGTGTTACACAGTTCAAAACTGACCTCAACACCTGCAGTTTAACGAGTTTCATTGGGTTCCGTCTTTGCAGAGTTAACTTTGTGTGTGGATGGATCAGAAACCTCCTGCAGTTCCTCTGCCGTCCAGCAGGGGAGGAGTGTTCCACAAATGAAGCCAGCTCGGGAGGACACAGTGAGAACACTAACACAACACCTTCAAGAAAAACGACTGGAACTAAACCTACCGGAGCGTGTGCAGGTAAACACACACATATATCAAATGCAAACTTACCGTCGTTTAGATCAGAAACCCCTCCCTTGTAGCTCCACCTTGCTGATGCACGAGTACATATTACAGTCCAATTCATTTGTCTAGCCCTTCATGACTGGACAGTACTGTAAGTACACAGCGAGTGATAATTTGTTATTGTGAACACACCATAGCAACAGTACAGCACACAGTGCACCACAACCAAATGTGACCTTTTTTTGACCCATCTGTGTAGGAGCAATGGGCAGTGGGTGAATACTTTCAGGTGGTGGACCACTCCTGACCTAGCAGTGACAATGGCATATGTAAAAGCCCAGCAAGCCTATATGGTGGCGCTATAGGGTCGGTGGAACTCGTGAAGTGGGCAGTGATTGGAAGTACAAGAGGTGGATACACATATGCCATCCTACTGTTCTAGCCTTTTTTTGTGGTGTGTGTCTACGTAGGACATGTCTAAGGCTCAGCTGGCTCTGGAGAAGACAACGCTGCAGAAGTGTCTTCTCTACTACGAGAGTCTTCATGGCAGACCGGTGGGAACTGTTCGACAAATTTCACCCCAACAGCACACGAGTGTCTTGTAATCTTCCAACATGTCTGCCTAGATATTGGAGCCATATGATGCAAGCGTGTGTTAAGCCCTCCGTGTGTGTGTGTGTGTTTTTCTCTCCGCAGAGGTCTAAAGAAGAGCGGGGTGTGGTGAGGGAGCTGTACGCTCGCTATCGTTCCGTGAAGCAGGAATTCTACACCTCAAGCGCAGTGACCAATATTTTTGTATGCGTTCCATTACTTCTCACTATCTCACACTCGCACACAGCAGCCCCACAAGGCATTTGGCGTATGTGTGTGTAATGCATAAACGCGTGTTCAGATAGGAAACCATATTTCCAAAAAGCAAGTAGCATTTATTTAAAGGCAGGTTTTAATTTTTGCAAACGATTTGTTTATCGAGGTGTTTCACACCGTTATTGTTCAGGTTCTTCTGCTGGTTTAGGTCCAAAATGATCCCGTCAATGAACACAAGCTCACTGTCACCACCATGAGAAAAGAGGCCACCTGACTGATGCGTATCGCTGCTTTTATGAGATCAAACCATATTGAAATAATGCAATTCCAATGGGTTACACTGGCGTTCCTGAGCATTATCGCACAGGCACACAGACTTTTAATGGGTTTAATAGATGACCCAGTCAACCACGTCGTTTAATCCAGATCCTGTTGAGATTTAATCCAGAATTCAGATTCAGATTTCTTCTTTAGTGCATGAGAAAAATGAAACATTGTAATAAAGTATGTTTGTTATGTGGGACTCTGAAAGATGCTGCCTGGACTCTGCGAGTTGGACAAGTGAGGGGTTTACATCTTCTGGGTTATCAAGTGGGGGCCATCTTTCACGAGGGGTTTAGCAGGAAATCCTGGCCCCCCATTCACACCTACTAGGTGCAGTTCACTCACTGTAGGGCTCAGGTGGAATCTTTTCTCTGCAACCAGAACCACTGACTAGCTGACCGCTCTAGAGAGATGTTTGTTCGATGGTGTGCCCGTGCTTGCTCACCCAGGGAGCTGTGTAGTGGGACGATACCTTGCTCAAGGGAATCTCAATGGACCTTGTGTTCACAAGGGGCAAGGTCCTAACCACTAGGTCACCACCGCCCAAACCAGCAATGAGGAGGGTAACTACAACGTTCAAAATCATCATGGCTGAAACAAATGGGGTAGAAAGATCTTGGCTTTTGCCCCATTGTGGCGCCAGATTTGCTTGTATGTGTTGTTAGTTAATCCCTCTCCAGACCGCCCACGCTTTAAGGCCTTGGAACTCACATTTAACTAAAAGTATTACTTTAGGCAATCAGGCTGCATAAAACAGCACAGACTGTAATTGGTGTGTGTGTGTGTGTGTACTGGTTTAGGGAAAGGATGAAGAGTGTATCCCGCAGCCACACTGTAGCATGGTTTCCGTGCCAGTGCAAGAGGACTGTAATCCTGCCATCATCTCACAGCTGGAGGAGATCAAACAGGCAACATCTCAGACAAATAATGCACACATAGTCAACAGGTACATACACACACACACACACACACACACACACACAGAGTGCTGGTAATACACACCTGATACTGGAACTGTATCATGAAATTTCCATGTTTTGTTTGGTTTATTAGCAAAAGGTGCACCGTTGCACACAGAGGAGAAGAAAGAGCTTACAACATACTGGCATGTGTGTGTGTGTGTGTGTGTGTGTGTGTGTAATTCTAGGACAGAGCTCCTGAGGCACCTGAAAGAAACGAGGGAAGAGAAGAGACGGTTAAGGAAGATCCTTAAAGAGAATGAGGAGACGTTTTATTTAAACACTGGCAGGTACACACACACACACACACACACACACACATACACACACTTTGAATTTTTCTGCCCATTTTGTATTTGTTGAATTTAAAATATCTGGCAGGCACACATA
>JBBPDA010082032.1:0-12198 GCA_037974385.1 Arnoldichthys spilopterus
CAAAGGGTCTGAATACTTAGGACCATGTGATATTTCAGTTTTTCTTTTTTAATAAATCTGCAACAATTAAAAAAAATTTTTTTTGTCTGTCAATATGGGGTGCTGTGTGTACATTAAGGGAAAAAAAATAATTTAAATTATTTTAGCAAATGGCTGCAATATGACAGAGTGAAAAATTGAAAGGGGTTTGAATACATTACCTACCCACTGTATGTACAAATTTTCAATGTATTACTTAAAAATAAAATGATAATTTTCTGTGTGGCTGTAGGCAAAGATAAACTAGATTTTCTATCACTCTGTAGATGTATTATTGCCATGGGATTGGACAAAAAACCCACTCCACCAAAGAGAGTGAAAGAAGATCCACTCCTTTCAACGTCTCGAGAAAATTCTAAGGAGGAGGAGGAGGAAGAGGAGGAAAGGCCTGACCCCAGCCAATCACAAAATACACAGGCAGAAAAAAAAGATGCCACACAAGAGGCAAACAAACCCAAAAATGGTACTTTATGACTGATTTGAGTTCTATCATATATAGTAATAATATATATATATACCACTTACTGTCTTTATTCAGTATTATTTTGAAACATTTGCAATTCTGCTTTGTTTTTCTAAGTCTTGGTTCCTCTCAGCAGTTTTTGCTCATACTCACAGGCAGTGCGTCCTAACATTTATCTCCCCAGCTGACATTTCCACAGGGGGCTGGATAATGACAGTTGAAAAGCACTGTGCAATTAAAACTAAATGAAACTGATTGGTTAGAAAAAGCATTTCATTTCCTTTCTAGACTACGAGGAAGACTTTGAGGCTGACGATGAAGGCCCAGTGGAAGATGGAGCAGAGGAGAGGAATGAAACAACACCTTCCCCAAGTAGGGAAGAAGAGGAGGAAACTGGAAATAAGGATGAGGACCAAAATGAAGTGATGGAAAAGAACCGAGACTCAAACAGCGACGCTGAAGATTTAGACAAAAATAGTTAGTGTTGCTTCACTCTGTCATGTTTTTAATACTACAGTCAAAGTAATTGATATTAAAGTTTTGTAACTTATAAAGCTATTTAAAGCAGTAATAACAGAGACAGGGAGCTGTAATTGATTATGCAATTGCATTTAAATGGTCTAGTAGGGAGACATTTATAACTTCTAGACCAATCATAGTTATCACATATAGCGCTAATATATATAATATATAGAGCCTAAATAATTGTTTTTTGGTTACTACCAATGCTAGAATGTTTGGAAACACTTTACTGTAGGGTACAGTTCCTAAGGCTACATGACGTACATAAGTCTTTTATGACAAATGCCTTTGACCTGCATTAACATTTGTAAAGGTTTTATTCTCACGAACGTCACTCGTCACTAAGGCAGTTCTCATCAGTTTCACCCAAGGAAGTGTAATGACAATGGACGCTCATTGGAATAAACCATTATAAATATCTATGTAGGTTAATGTCAATTGTTGTAGAAGGCTTATGTGGATCTCAACCTTATGAATGGTACCCCACAGTAAAGTGGTACCGAATGTTTTTTCAAAACAGATACACTAGATTTGTTTTGTCTCCTCCAATTACTGTTTTGTATACTTTTTCTCCTCAGAGGTCAAAAGATCACCATCCGTCTCGTCTGGTCTGTCTAGCAACACTTCCAGCAGCGACGAAGATGAGAGTGAGGGTAAATCAGGGCCACATAATGGAGAGCATGTCCCAAAGGAGAACTTGGAACCTGAAAGACGTGATTCTACAACTACCTTAGAAAAAGACACCAAAATGGAAGAGACTGAAGCAATCGAGACTAGCTCTGTGTCTCTGCCTCAGCAAACAGAGGAGGAATCGCAAACCCAGGATGGCTTCACAGAAAAGAGTGAGGTGGAGATATCCGAAGACACAGAGAGGGATGATGGAGAGGGTGAGAAACTTGGGGTGGGAGCAGCTGAAGACCAAGCTAAAGATGAGGGAAATATGGTAGAACCAGAGAAAGGTGAGCATATGTGCACATTTTAGCTCTGTTTGCTACCTGGGCCTTTTATTCAAATCAGATGGCTTTCATCATTAGAACTGGGGTTTTAGTTTAGCTTTTAAACATGACAAAATAAGTCATTTGAAGCAGTAGTTTAATGAAGGAAGGAAATTGTCCACATTGACATAGTGGCACTGGCTTTTCTAACACTTCAAGTCTTACAGGAAAATAAAAAACTCACTTACTCAACGAACTGAAAAGGAGCTATGCTCTAAAGACAAACTGGTCTTCCAGTGGGGTGGGTGGTCTAATAGGGGTAAAGGGTAAGTCATTACTAACCGGTAATCTCTGACATAATCAACCAGAATACTTTCTTAAGTTATGTTTTTGTACGTCAGGCAATACATGAATTAAAACTGAACTCTTAACTATGTTCCCAGTTCTAAGAAGGAAAAGCCGTTTTGATTGCTGTGTGACGGCTGAAAACTATACTCCTGTTTGATTCATTTTTCTGTTCAGATTGAAAATCGCATGCTTCACTTGTTTTGCATGTTTTATGTGTGTTTGTGTGCCATCAATACTATGTGCACTATATGCCAGTATTTTTGGACAGTCACCTCATTTTTGATCTACTGTATTTGTGTGGATTACACGATAACAATAAAGAATAAAATATCAAAAATGACTCAGAAATGCACTTAGAGATTCATGAAATGTTTATGATTTTGCTAATTTAAAGGCTGAAAATACTGTGCCACCTGTCAAAAACTCAGTTACTTTCAGTTCTGTTCTGTGTGTTTATTGTGTGATCTTAATTTTGATTTGATTTGAGTTGTGATGTCATTATGCTCAGTTAACCTGTAGATGATGTATTTCTACTGGGGGTATTTTTGCTATAAAAAAAACAAACAAACAAAGAAAAAAACAATCAGCAATTCATTATTTTGATTCTGAACCATCCATGTTCTTAATTTAATGACATAAATAACGAAAGGCATGTGCATGTGTATGTTTGAATGCTGATGCTGCACCTGCACATAAATGTCATAGCATAATTTTGCTCATCTGATTTATGATATTTACAATTCAAATTTGGCCCATTAAAAAGCACGTTGTTCATGTAGCAGCTTTGGCTAATACAATATAGTGAAAACGTGTTTATACATCTCATGTGTTCATTCAGCCCACACAGGGTGAGCTACAGGTTTTTTAAAAAAAAGGCTAATAAAAATTTGGTTTGGAAATTGGACTTGGTCATAAAAATGAAGGATTGATGCGTCCCTTATTTCTACATTACTCATTACCATCCAGCCTTTGCAAAGGTATTATGCTTTGCTGATAGCCTTTGCTTTAACATGTGGGTCTAAATGAGTAATGTTTTGCTTTGAGTTATAGAAGTTTAAGTTCCAGAAAAGGTTTTTATAATGGTAGCACCTTTGGCATATCCAACAATGTGCACATGGATATGCAGGAATGATAAGAATCAGGGTTTTCAGATTCTTTGGAAAACTCCAAAGTCAATAAAAAAGGTTCATTTCAATATAAAAATCCCATATGTAGCTTCTTTACCATGTGTGTGTTTCACACCAATGCATTTGTGTTTGGTGAATAACTGTCCTGTGAAGTATCTTGTGTTTGGTTATCATTTTTCCTGCATGGTGTGAGCTTGGTCAAATATTGTTTGCTAATAAACTTTTTCTGAGCCTAAATTTTGTTATATATTTATTTGTCATTTTTATTTCTCTTGCTAATGTTCCCTTTTTGCCATCCAAATAATCCACACTGCATTAGTTAACATATTCTTCTTTCTATTTATAATCACTGACAGCATGCGTTTGCTGAATGTCTGAAAGTTAACATTTGACTAATCCAGTCATATTAATTCTGTGTATTGCATGCTTCACATTGCTGTGTCATTCTCCCTGCCTAAACCAAGCCAAGTCTGTGCAGGAGAAGTTGGCAGAGGCCATGCTGAATGTGGCTGAATGCAGTTCTGAGCCAGAACTTAGTGATACCACCACAGAGGAAGATGAAGTAGCATCAGTTAAGCCTGTGCAGGAAAGCCAAGGTATTACTTTGTCTGCCTAATTATAGACAATACTGCAAAAAAATGTGTCTTTCCATAAAATATGCAGAGCAATAACTTCATTCAAACAGCGGCACTTGAAAACATTTACATTTATTCATTTGGCTGATGCTTTTATCCAAAGTGACTTCCAGGACAGAGGAAACAATCAAGTAGATGAAGCAAATCTAGTTAAACAAATGAAACAAAATTTAATGTATTAGGTTTTGTATTTATTGAAAAAAAATTATCCAATGAAAAAAATGTGTGTGGCAGAAGTAAGTGAACCCTTACGATTATCATTTAATTTGAAAAGTGAAAGGAGAGTCTGGTGTTTTCAATTAATAGGAAGACAAGGCAAGACAAAGGGTAAAGCCACTGCTATTACCACTGCCAAAAAAAAAAAAATGCTGACAATCTACAGTTTGCTAAAGGTCATGTGGACAAACCAGAAGGACAATAGAAGAATGTTTTGTGGATGGAAAAAATCCAAAATAGAACTTTTTGGCTTAAATAAGGAGCGTTACTTTTGGAGAAGAAAAACTGCATTCCAGCAAAGAACCTTATCCAATCTGTAAAACATGGTGGTAGGAGTTTTCTTTTTTGGGCCTGTATTGCTGTGTCTGGGCCTGGACAGCTTGCCACCATTGATGGAACAATGAATTCTGAACTGTACTAGAGAATTCTAAAGGAAAATGTCATGACATCTGTCTGGAATCTGACTGAACAACATTTATTGTAAACATTTAGTTGCAGTTATTGCTGCACAACATACTAATAGCAAAGGTTCACTTACTTTTACCACATGCAGTTTTGTTACTGGATCATTCTTTTTAAATAAATAATATGAACAAATATAATAATTTTTGTTGCATTTGTTTAACTAGGTTTTCCTCATCAACTTAGGAGTTGTTTAAATAGCAGATGATTTATATAGAAATATAGACAATTTTAAAGGGTTCACAAACTTTCAAGCACCACTATAAAACATCATGAGAAAAATCATAAGAAAATATCTACAGTTCTGCATATGGGCAAAAATGTGGTTTGGATTTAGAATAGTTTAGAATACACACTAATAACATATATGTTTGTTCAGAGAATGGGGTGGGTGGAAAATGACTCCAGTGTAAACTACAAGTGTAATTATTCCTGATTTTGAGACTAATTATTCAATAAGTACTATACTTCCATTCATTAATTACTTTAAAAGTATATCAGTAGTTATGAGAGTGAGGACTGTTAGTTTGTTCATTTAAGGAAGCATTTTAAGTCTTCAATATAAAAGTTGAACATGTATTTGCAGTTGCAGATGCAATTTATAAAGGTAAAAATGTTGTTTGTTATAGGAGCAGAACTGAAAAGTGATGCAGCACAGCAGCCAGCTGGAAAACAAGATGCAGTTTCTACAGAAAATACGGCTGAACTTCCAGATCCTGTACTGGAGTCTGAAACAAAAGAAGAAGATCCAGATACACTAAAACCTACAGAGGGGTTAGAAGAAGAAATACATGAGACACCACAGCCTGAATCAAAAACAGAGAAAGAAGAAAAGAATACAGAGGCTAGTGAGGACATAGATAAAGTTCAAGAGGAAGAGAATGAAGAACAACCTGTTGGTGAGCAACAGGAGGACTCCATTGTAGCTAGGGAGGGTGAAACTGAGGATATGTCTGCTAAGATAGATGACAGTGAACAAGAGAAAGATACAAAAGAGGATAAAGCAAGTGAAGAAGCAGAAATGGCAGAAATAACTGACAATGAAAAGACGGCAGAAGCAGAGGATTCATTGGCACAAGAACCAGAGAAAGAGGCTGAAAGTGAAAATACAGCAAATGCCGAAGAAAGTGGAGACACTCCAGTGGAGGAACCAGGATTATCACAAATGGGAGAAGAGCTGGGGCCAAGGGAAGCAATCGCAGAGTCTCAATCTGAGGACCTTGGAGACACAGCTCCAGTTCACACTGAGGCTAAAGATGATGCTGACAACAACACAAGTCAGTATGCTGAGACAGAGAGCCAGGAACAAACAGAGAAAGACCCAGTGAATGCAGAGAATGAAGGAGAAGGCACTGGGAAAGAAGCATCTGCTAACGAAATCAAAGAGGTGGTCAGGGCACATGAAAAAGAAACAGCAGAAGAAGCATATGGAGAAGAAGGGGATAATGCTGATGAAAAGAGAACTCACACAGAAGGCATTGAAGAAGCTCAGGAAGTTAACATGGCAGATGAGAAAAAAATGGTGCAGGAAGAATGTGAAGAGAAAAATGAAGATGAGGCCATTCAGGATGATACAGAGCAAGAGGTCTCAGAAGAAGCTGATGTGAATGAAAACAGTTTGGATGTTGCTGAGGGAGAAAAATTGGAGGAGAATCAAATAGAGGACAAAGTAGAGAAAGCAGAAGAAAATGCAGAAACCCACGATGGAGTGGAAGAAACAGAATCTACACTGGAAAAAGATGCTGAGGTGGAATATGAGAATAAAGCTGGAAATTGGAGCAAAGACACAGGTGATGATAAACCTGAGGAAGAAGTGAAGGAAAATGAATCAGTGAAGGAGAATGAAATGGAAGTTGAAGAAAACACAGAGAAAGAAGGTGTAGCTAAAGCAGAGGAAGATGATGGACATACAGAAGCTGCAGCAGAGAATGATGCAGAAGCAGAAGATGAAAGTAAATCTGTTAACGGTGACGAACCTGAAAAAGAAGTAAAGGAAAATGAGTTAGTAAATGATGTAATCGAAAAGGAAGGAGAACCAGAAAAAGATACTGAATCTAATGACAAAGGTGCAGAGGTAGCAGATGAGTGTGAGAACAATCAAAATGATGAAGCAGAGAAAAATTCACAAGAAAGTGTAGGTGTGCCTCAGAATGAGGGCATTGATGAAGGTGAAGGAAATGAGGCAGAGGTAAAAGAAGAATTGGAAGGTGCCAATATGGCGGAAACAGCAGAAGGCCAAGATCCTCAAACTGAGAAAGCAGAAGCTGAAAAAGATTTGACTAAAGAGACAGAGCCAGAGAACACAGCGGAAGGAAAAGAAGATGAGGGGATCATCAAAGAAGAGATTGCTGAGGATGGTGCAAACGAGGAGAGTGCAGAAAAGGAAAACCCAGCAAGTGAAAGTAATTTAGAGGTTAATGAAACAGAAAGCAAACCAGAGGAGACAGAAGTTAAAGACAAAGCAGAAGGTACTGAGCTTGATGCTAGAGATGGGGAAACAGTATCAGCTGCAGACAAAGATGGTGAACTAGAAGGTGAACGCAAGACTGGCAATGATGCAGATGACCAACTTATGGAGGAAGTAAAGGACACTGAATCAGTAAAGGAGAATGTAATTGAAGATGAAGGAAACTCAGAAGATAAGAAAGAAACAGTTGAAGATATGGGTGGCGAAGAAGGTGGAAAAGGGACTACAGAAGTTGGTACAGCTGAGGCGGAAGATAACAAGATGAAGCAAGATGAAGACAACGAACAGAAAGAAGACTCAGATTCTGTCAATGATGGTCTGCAACAGGCCACAATTGGTAGTGAAGGAAAGGCAGTTGAAAAAGACACTGGAAATGCAGGAGAGGAGGAAGTTATTGCTGAGGGAGAGACTGAAAAAGTAGATGAAACTCCAGCTAAGTCAGAGGCAACTTTTGAGGAAGCAAATGAAGATACGGACCAAACAGAAACAGAGCAAGGTACCACCAATGACAATGTTGCAAACGGTGAGCAAGAAGATGGTGAAATGGAGAAAGAAGAAGTGGAGGAGACTAATATGGTGCTTCCAGAGGCTACTGATGCTGAGGTCCCATCAGAAAGGCCAGCAGACACAGAGACAGAGGAAAAGGGTTTAGACACTGACACTGGAAACATATCTAAAGAACCTAGCATAGCTGAAAATGACATTCCGGCTGCTGAGGAGGAAAAGCAGAATGGTGCTGATGAAGACGCCAGTGCAGATGGAGAAGGCAGCACTTCTTCGGTTTCACTTTCAGAGGAATCACAGCCTGCTGAGAAAGTGATGGCTCTCAAGACAGAGGAGAGAGAGTTGTCCTTTAATGAAGATCCAGAGCTTCTTGTCATACCTCCTAAAGATCAGTCAGATCTTGTGAGCAACTGGGTAAACATCCACCAAGCCTCAAGGTATTTTGAGACATTTGTCGAGCCATTGGATGATGTGAAAAGCCTCATCTCACAAGAGGGTGAAAAGTTGAACAATGAGGCTGTAGAAGAGGTAGAAGGGACTATAATAAGCATCAAAGACTCAGGGTCGGGAGGTGTAGATATAATATCCGAGACGAACCTTGAAGTTCTGGAACCAGACGCTCAAAGCAATCAGTCTAAAGATGCCACACCCAGGTCTGCTAAAAAAAATGAATCCAAAGAGAAGGAGGACACAGAAGCAAAGGAACTTGCACCCAGTAAGGAGTCACTGTTTACACCTGAGGGCCGGCAAGCTGTAACTGTAGATAACATCATTAACCTATCTGAGATACCAGCAATGACTTCTGAGATTAGACAAGAAAGCTAACGCTAAAAGACCCTAATCAAGTGATGTATCTATTAAAGGTAATTCAGACAGATCCCACATAAAGATATATGGCTTGCTCATTGGGGGCTCGGGCCCAGATTCTGAAAAGCTGCTTTGTGACAACGTCAGTTGTAAAAAGCGCTATAGAAATAAACTTGACATGAAATAAAAACACCAAACAGTTTGAAGGATGGCTGTCACTAACAGCAGACTAATCAAGAGGCTCCTGGAAATTAAGGATAGAGTCTAAAGACTCACCCTAGGTATCTCGGTATACTGAGAGGAGAGTGCTGCAGTTACAGTTATTAAAGACTTCAATAAACATGGAGATAAACTAGATGTATAATGAGTAGAGGCTATGGTTATCCTGATTAAATTTATTTGAAAGTGATTATTTGTCATTGTGAACACACCCCATTACACAAAGTGCACCACAGCTAAATATGACCTTTGTATTTAACCCAGCTATCAACAGCATCTGGGGAGCAGTGTAGCGGAATCGTACTTTGTTCAAGTGTACCTCAGTGGTACATGGGTTGAGACTTCTGATCACATGGGCAAGTTCTTAACCACACATTTTTTAAATTGCACCTTACAATCCTGATGACAGGAGTTAGGGTTATTCCTTAGACATGAATAGGATCAGATAGTGGTTTGATCAGGGAGTAACCAGGATACCTTTGCAGCCTAGAGAGCCGTATTACTGAGAGGTAGTTTCACTTTATTTACAAGTTTCTTAATGAAGCAGTACTTAGCCGGTGCTAACTACAGCAGTTCACCATCACTGATGTACTAGAGTGAACATAGAGACAAAGATAGAGTGAACTGCAGTCTTAGCGGGGTGGCAATCAGCGGCCTACGGAAAGCAGATACCCATAGAAGTGTTCAGCACAAATAATTCAATTATTCATGCTGTGTAGCCCTCCTGCCAGTTAGCCACACACTAACACACTTTATAGGCCTCTTCAGTCATTATCATCTTCTCTCTCTCTCTCTCTCTCTCTCTCTCTCTCTCTCACACACACACAAACCCTCCTTCAAAGAAAACTTCAATGTCTGCACTTTTCTCTTTGATCTCTTTGTCTATGTTGTGTTCTTGAATAGAAATCAAAGATTTTATAATTATGGTTGCACTGGAACATGTGAATGATTTGAATTCCCCATTAATGCAGTGTAGTCGGGGAACATGTTCTGTTTCACAAATGAAAAGGTGGAGAAAGAAACTGTGATCAGCGCAGTCACTACTTTAAATGTATTTAATCTAGGTTCTCCTATACAGTCACTTATTTTTCAGTGTTGTCCCATACTCAGCAGTTATGATTTGCAAAAAAATAAATATATAAACATTCTGCTGTAGTTAGGATTAGATCATGGCCAAGCTTTTCACTTATAAGCTTCTGAAGCTCTTCTGTTGTGATCTTTCATTTGCTTTCATTTTATTATTGGTCTAAAATAAAGTGAGTCAAAATAAAGTACTTATTAAATGCACTATTTGCACGATTTTTTTACATTGCTATGTATTTTGTTAATATTAAAAAAAACTCATAATTCTATTAATCCTATATGAAACTTTTATTGATGCCTGGACTAGAGGTTATGGTCATCGGAAAAAATGTTAAGTGCATCCCTTGGATATTTTTGATTTTTTTCAACATTTGATTAAGGGAATATTTCACCTTCTTTAGTGCTAAGCATTTGTCTCAGGCAAGTTCTGCACTTAATTGTGGCATACCACTAGAAAACTGCCAGCTACCAGACTGGTCTGCTTTTATTTAAATTACAGTTACAAAATGCCAATTTTATGTGATTAAATTGTATTTACTAGTGTGTATCAACTTTCAAATATGTTGAAAAAAGCAACAGTTTCCATGGAATGAGCATATTTGTTTTCACATAACTGTAATTTGTACAACATATAATGACAAAACTACAGACATTAAGCCATAAAATGTTTTATTTTGTTATTTCAAAAGAAGGAAAATCTGAACCACATATATTTACATCAAATCACACCAAACTGCCTGCATAAAAGACTGAAATAAAATATTAATACTTGTGAAGGCTGCAGCTAATTACCGGCAATAAGTGCACTATGTAGCAGGCATGCATTCAGCTGTGAATAAGCTGAGCAGATCATGCATTTTTGAGTGTCTGAGTGTGATGTACTTTGTGAGAACAAAAGAGAAAGTGTGTGTATTTCTGTGAGGCAATGAGCAAATTTGAGTGTCAGAGAAGAAGAAATTATTGAATGCCTAGTCAAAACAGCCTTTAAGTACTTTTTAACATTAAGTTAGTCAAGAATGACATCCTCTATTCAGAAAATATATTAAAAACTAGAAATGTGTTTGTGGTAAAATAAAACATAATACAAACATATACACTTAATTTTTAATTTTTAATATTTGATTTTCTGCTGAGATATATGTGTAAACACCTCCATAGGTTAGACTAAGAAGTTGGTTAAATTTTGTTTTACCTCTCATCAGGTAAAATGCTGGTTTTTGGTCTCACAAATGACAAGGTGTAAAAAGGAAATATCCCATTTCTAATCTGGGATATACTCAAAGTTATATGTGAATTCTTGTGAACCTTTAATGAACAAACAAAAGTACAAAGAAAAGATTTTCAGTTGTTTTACTGACCAACTTAATTGTATTTTGTAGATATAAACAAATTTAGAACTTGATGACTGCAACACACTCAAAAAAAGATGGCCAAGAGTCACTGTTGTCTGATCCTCCTCTTTATCATACATTTTCAATAGGTAATTGAGAGCACTCTGTGTCTACAAAGCCACACTGTTGTAGTCCATGTAGAATGTGGTCTGGCATCCTGCTGTAAAAAGGTTGATGGCAACATATGTTACTTTAAAATCTTAATATAAGCCTAAGAGTCAATGGTACCTTTACATACATACAACAATGGATTTCTAAAGTCCTCCTGAGGCAAAGTGGTTATGTTTGTCACAGTAGCATGACAGTTTCTTAAGGAATGCCACCTGAGGGCTTGAAGATCATGCACATTCAAAAGTGAACTTCCCCTTTATGCACAGAGATGTCTCTGACTTCTCTGAATCTTTTCACAATATTATGTACTGTAGGGTGAGCCACAGCCTATCCTCGGTATCATCTTGATACCTTACCTGCTACCACTTAGCTGCACCTAGTCTTCTAAACCAGTGTTACTTGACTATTCTGTGCACTTTTGTAAATCTTATTTTAATGCTCCAACTTTTGTTAAGTATGTTGCAGCCATTAAAACTCTAATTCTACTGACCAACTTAATTGTATTTTGTAAATTTAGACATAAATTTACAAAATACAATTAAGTTGGTCAGTAGAATTATTGAAAATCTTTTCTGTGTACTTTTGTTTGCTAAAAAAAAGGTTAATGTGAATGAACATATCACAGGTATTTGTTTTTATTGCATTTTGGAAATATAGCAACTTTTCTGGAAATTATGTTTGTATACTTCTTCCAGTGTTTTCTCCAAATTAAGAGTAACAAACTAAAGCCTAAATAAATCATGTTTCCACTCTAGTTAGGATTAGATAATTATTTTTCATAATTCTGTAAAACTCTTAATAAATGACTGTGTTGACTGGAAATTAAATGAATGAAAGGGATGGTCTCTGACTGTTCAGAAAAAGGATAG
>JBBPDA010082043.1:0-12197 GCA_037974385.1 Arnoldichthys spilopterus
TATATAATATTAAAAATTTAGTGGCTTATATATATTAATGATTAAACCACATTATTGCTATTTTAAAAAGTTCTTTACTCTAAATACCTGTATAACTATATATTTTTTCTTCTCAATTCATTTATTTCTCAATTTATCTTAAGTTTTGTTCCTGGCCTGTGTGCACAGCTGCAGTACTGATTAGGCTTATCCTGAAGCTCTGTTTCTATTGGTTTCTATTTCAAGGCTTTAGTTTGATAAAGCAGTTGTGAGTGATAAACTAAATATGAAAAGTGGCCTCTGTTTTAAAAAAAAGAGAGCAGATCCAAAGCCTCATGCTACAGACCAGACCTAGAGCACACTGACGGTCGGTTTCTCAGATCTGCATCATGCTTAGTCTTAGACTAAATTGCAAATCCAGTACTGCCTCACCATTAATTGCCAATTTTCCAAGGCCAAGTTTAAGCCTAAGCAAAAACTAAATCTGGTAGCTTTACAGTTTATTTCAAGACTAGGTTTAATCTATATCCATGCAACTGACTTTAAACTTCTTGTTTAATTTGTTAAGGGTTAATCCGTGTCTTAGGAACCATTTTAATGTGTTTTTAATTATGAACTTGAAGTATTTGTGTTGTTTTCTGAGGAAACTTCACAACTGGCAACAGGAGGCATTAGTTATTGTTGGTCTTGACCCATCTTACATAAGAATGATAGCTTAAGCCCGCTTGGAATGTGTGAGGAATCAAGAGGCAGATGGATCTGGAATACTGGCTGGACAGCAGCTCTCGTGGACTTGGCAGAATGCTTCAGACTGCAGAGGCTGGAGATTAGAGTTCTTTCATTGTCAACCAAGCAGCAGATCTGTTTTCTCAGCCTTTTCGCTTGTGTGATAGTGGTGCAGAGCTCCGTGTTCAAAGAGAGGAACCCAGTCTCCCATGTCCGAGCCCAGGAGTAATGGGAGTGTAGAACAATTTCATTTGCTGCGCATCACGTTATAGCTTATAAAGGCTGCATGAGCAATGGACTCTCTGAAATGTCTCACACTTCTGACACTCTGATGATGAGATGGGTTAGATTTCCTTAGGGAAACTGAAAGAACATGTTGCATAACAGTGCACATGTATCACATTCAGATAAACCACTTTTGTGGGATTTTTTTTTACTTGATAAGCATATTCTGTGTCGCCCGTTCAAAGCCACAGAGAAGTTCTTTGCATCTGATGTCAGTTCCTGTATGATTTCTCTGTGGTTAATTATGAGCTCCCTCTTCCATCAGAGGCTTCAGCACAGGTTGCATCTCCTCTGTCTTTATGCTTATTACATGTTATTTGTCTCATTCCTCGCTGTGAAATGAATGTAAAATGATAAACAAATCCAAACATAGTAGCGCACTTAGCAGTATGTTTGAAGCACATTTTCATCCCCCTTTTGACCACTCTGACCTTGTTCACTGGTGCACGCGCAATTTACTCCCCACCCCTTCCCCCTCAGGGTCATTGTGTACCTCTTATTCTCTCTGCAGCCATTTGTTCTCGCTCTCCACACCGCTCACCCTTCATCTACCTCCCTGCTTTGATCTTTCTTGCCTAAAACCCACAGATTTAACACACACAGTCCCTCCTCCACTGTAGCTTCTCATCACAGGGGCTGACAGCACCATTGCCAGAGCGGGGCCTTGGGGCACAGAGCGCGGGGGCGTTTTGATGGACAGGGAGCGAGGGAGGATGGTGGAGAATGGAGGGGTACAAGGGGCTGTTTTCCAGTTCAAGGAAACAGAAATGGTGCCAGCTGTGAAGTCCCTCAGCCTCTGAAGAATAATAGTCAATATCCATCATCAGCATCATCTTAAGGCAGTGATACATTTTCTGTATTTGTATTGTTAAAAGTTAAGTGAAAAGATTTTTCAGCCAATACTATTATTAGTACTGAAGCTATAAGGCTAATGTTGCTAACACACACTAGAGGTCAGTTGTTGCCTGAATTATTAATGACAATCCACAAAATCCTGGTCTTTATTATATGAGATGGCAGAGAGCTGTTGATGTGTCAAGTCAAGTTATTTATATAGCACTTTTTACAACTGACATTGTCACAAATCAGCTTTACAGAAACCGGGTCCGAGCCCCCAAAGAGCCAAAGGTGACCGAGGCAAGGAAAAACTCCCTAGCTGTAGGAAGAAACCTCGGGAGAAACCAAGGCTCAGAATGTGGTTAATGATGCAGTCAAACTTACTATGAGCTATATAAATGAAAAACAAATTGGTCATAAGTGGGACTGCTCTCTGATTAAATTTCTGTACATTTCTGTCATTTTCCAAAAAACTGACCAGTACTCCTAAGGTTAAAGTGCCCACCTTCAGTCTTGGAAGACCGGTATTCAGCACAGTTTGGTGATTTCTTTAGTTAGTCATATTCCCAAGACTGGACAGTTTCCAATTGAGTTTAATCAGTTTTGTTTGGGCAGGGAATCTCCATTCTGGACTAGATGGTAGCCCTCCAGGATTGGAGTTGGGCATTACTGCCTGAGGTGGTCTTTGTGGGCAGAGAAGTGTTTTTTATTTTTGTAGCTCACAGTCAAACTTTGTCCTAATCCACTTTCACAAGTCACCTTAATAAAGAGCTGAAAGGAGGTTGAGCAAATTAAAAGATGTTTCGGGGACGGAAAAGATTTGGGCGACTTGACCTTGTTGGCAGTGTTAGACACACAGCTCCAGCACTCAAATAAAGAAGCAACCTTTGGACTCCAAATAAGTTTTGGCTGATCAGCAGAAATAACATTCTCTAGCTGTGTTCAAACATAAGTAATGTAAACAAAACCAAAACATTTTTGTGTTTGACTACATGTAAAAGAAAAAAATGGTTCAGCAGTTGTTTCATATGTGTTTATTAAAATAATTCAGAATCATATCAAAATAATCAAATTGTAAAATCTGAGGTTTTTCTAATAGTAGTAATGGGGTTTCTCTAATGGAATTTTTTTTGCTTGGACATTTCGTGTCCTAAAGAAGTGACTTCACACACCCCACTGCATTGTCATCAGCGTCAGAAGCAGGTGCATGCCACTTGCTTGCTGGGAAAGCATAATCGTGGGAAGATGGGGTAGCAGAAATTCAGTGTTTTCTTTTTTAAGTTTAATCTATAGTGCTAAATAAAGAGTGCAGTGTTCTCTGCGTTTAGTGCAAAATTAAGTAGCTGTCCTAGCCCTCAGACCTGTGTGCGTGCGTGCGTGTGTGCGTGCGTGCGCGTGTGTGTGCGCGTGTGTGTGTGCGTACGTGCCTCAGCCAAGTCACGCTTCTGCAATACTGCATTACATAACCACCCCTGTCAGTCCTAACGCTGTCCTCAGTATCCCAGACAGTCTATGGGATGTGGTTTAAAACTTTCTCTCCGAAGCATACAAGAACTCACTGTTCTATAGGCTTCATGCTATAGTATTGCATCCAGCGTTACTAGCTTTTCTGAATAAATGAGCAAAAATCTAGTCAAGGGCTGAGTGAAGCAGAGGCTCTGATCTTATGTTCTACATTAGCTTAGCTATCATAGTGGTTGTACAGAAAACAGATGGCATTCTTTCATGGACAGAATGACCTAACTGCTTGCATATTACCTGCTCTTATCTAGGTGTACTAGCCTTTAAGAAGCATGAATGCAGTATGTTGCAGCTAGGGAACAGAACTAGTGACTGAGAGATTGAAAACATGAGCAGGATCAGAGATCTGGTTGTATTTATGGGGCATTCTTGTATTTTTATTGCAATATTGATGTCTGGTTATGTACTACAGTCATAGTAACCCATGGCTTTTGCAATGATATTGAGAAATCTGGGATTTCACACTGAGACGTCCAATTAAGAGGCTTTGCTTGCAAACCTGCTCAGCATTGCCTCATGACTTAGCCATCCTGCAAAATCACAGCTCAAAGGTTTTTAGGGAAGACAAGGAAGGAAGGCAAAATAAAGTGGACAAATATTTTTGTCTTCTTTTGTAAATGTTTTTAAAAATTGTATAATGTAAATGTAATATAAATTTAATTTTATATTGAACTCTTTTCATGGCATTATTACGAGGCTTTGCATCTTCCTGCTTTTCAGGTCTGGCTGCTGTGTTGGGAGGCCAAACTGGTAAAGCTGCACCCATTTTATCCTCGTATTATCTGAGGCCTGCATTTTTTTCACCGCAGTCCGGCTGTATTGCCCTCTTGGGTAACCATGGAGGGGGCTGCAGTTGAAAACTTAATAGACTTTGATATGCCTTCCAGCACAGAAGGCACAATGCCCTCTGCAATGGGTCTTCCCAGTGAAACTGACTTTTTCTCAGGTGAGCCAGCAAGTGCAGGCTCTCTGATGCTCCCAGACCCTATTGCTCCCGTTCCGGCAGTACACGAAGCAACGGAGGGGGATGACAGCGATGCCACAGAGTCAGCAGACAGTGAGAACGAGGGCATGGACTCGCCCTCCCACCATTCAGAATCCCGCCGGTCGTCTTCCTCATCCAACCACAGTGCTGAAGACCCAGACGTGACAGAACGACGAGAATTCATGAAAGCTTATGTAGAGAAATTGTTTCACGGAAGGTGAGGTAGTGATGACCATTTGCTTTCCTAGCCACTATATGTCATATGCATCACACATCTAAGCCAGTGGTTGCCATTAATGTAATTAATGATCTAATGAACAAGCCTTTTCAGAATTCATGTGGGTGTGTTGGAGCAAGGAAAAACAGGTTCCATCAAGAGCCGGGTTTGGGAACTATTTATCTATACCCTTTACATGTGGATTTGGATTGTTGCCTTGTATCTCCAAAGGGTAACTTTAGAGAAAAAAATAAAAATATTATTCACAGTCAGTGTAAGTTAATGTAAAATATTTTATTCAATTGAATTTGTCAAATATAATATAATTTTATATATTATAATATTTATATAATTAAAAATAATTAATATTTAATTTTAAAATAGCCAAACCAAACATTATTTATCCCTTAATAGCACACATATACACAACATTTTTTTTGGAAAAATAAATAAATAAATAGTACATAAATGAACTAAACAGAAGGGGGGGTCAACAAGCCCCTCCCTTCAATTAATTAATTGATTTTGGATAATTTCTTCTGGTCTGTTGGTTATGAAATTTAAACATTTTACATAAAAAGTTCAAATGAAAAAAAATGAACATTTTCTCAGACTTCCTCCGGGTGCTCCGGTTTCCTCCCACTGTCCAAAGGCTTGTAATAAGTTGATTGGATACTCTAAAACTTGCCCGTAGGTGTGAATGTGTGTATGAATGGTTCTGTCTGTGTGTTGCCCTGCGATGGGTTGGCCTCCTGTCCTGGGTGAACCCCGCCCTAGGCCCGCATTGCTGGGATGCTGGGATTGGCTCCAGCTTCCCCGCGACCTGGAAACGGAATAAGCGGGAAAATGGATGGATGGATTTTCCCTGACAGCAATGCATAGCGGAACCACTGTTGCTTTTCTAAAGAGCCCCTTCACGGGTGATTCTTTAAATAACTACCTTAGCTATTTCACAAAGATTTGCAAATGAAGAGTCTATATGAAGTTTAAAGAACCTGTACATAACAGTACAGTTCGGTTTTTTTTTTGTTGCTATATACTCAAACACAAAACCATGTAGAAACTTTATTTATTTATTTTAACGTTAAAAACATGAGCGAACATCTGTGGATAGTATTTACATTTGGGAGTGTTGTAACACAGCCCAGGTGAACTGCTTTTACTCAGAACTCAAGCCAGGAAGTGTTTAGCTAGGCTATACGGAACTCATGTAAAGTCATAAACGTCCATGTCACTCACATAAAATCTTAATTGCTCTCACTCTCTCTTACACTTTTACTCACTCACACTCTCTCTCTTTCTCTCTTCCCCTCTCTCTCTCTCTCTCTCTCTCTCTCTCTCTCTCGCTCTCTCTCTCTAATTCAGGAAGGACTTTGACCAGGAGGAAAAGGCACGGTTTGGCGAGCTGTGCAGTGGAGAGAATGGCAAAGGCAGGGAGTGGTTTGCAAAATATGTCAGCGTCCAGGTAAGGAGGGAGGAAAGCTCTTTAACAACTACTGTCTGAAAGTTTATCCACAGTGTATATACGTAGTACACCAGAATTCTTGAGTTAACTGAATTCACCAGAGTATATAACATCAGTACAATGTCCCTATTAAAAGGAACGCTTTGGTCTCAGTCCAGCTGAACAATATATATGTTATGTTCACATATACTGATGCATCTTAAAAGAATATCATGAAAAATGTAATTTAATTGAAAAAAGTAAACCTTCATATATGCTAAATTCATTACATGTGAAATAAAAGTTGAATATTTCAGAAAATGAAACTTTGTTTTGTTTTAATGGTAATAATTATAGCTAAAAGCGCTATAATCCACTATCTCAAATTATTAGAATATTACCTACAATCAATAAAAAAGGATTTACAAAACAGAAATACTTCTGAAAGTATGTTAATTATTATATAAGTATATAGTGAACACTTGGTTGGGGCTTCTTTACCACAAATTACTGCATCACAGCAGCGTGACATGGAGGCTTGTGGAACAGTTAAGGTGTTCTTGAAGCCCAGGTTGCTTTGCTAGTGAGATTATAGCCTTCAACTCATCTGTATTTTTGGGTCAGCTGGGTCTCCTCTCCTCTGGTCTAGATTCTCTATGGGGTTTGCCAGTTGACTGGCCAATCAAGCTTAATCAGCAAACCATTTGGTAGTAGTTTTGACACTGTCGGCCAGTGCTAACTGCTGCTGCTGGAAAGGGGCATCTGAATCTCCATAAAGCTTGTCAGCAGATAGAAGCATGAACTCCTCTAAAATCTCCTGGTAGATGGCTGCATTGACTGTGGACTTAATAAAACAGAGCAAACCAACACCAGCAGATGACATGTCACCTCAAATCATCATAGACTGCTCAAAGTTCACATCAGCCCTCAAACACATTGGGTTTGTGCCTCTCCACACATTCTCCAGACTCTAGGACCTTAATTTCCAAATGAAATGCAAAATCTACTTTCATCTGACAAGGGGACTTATGGACCACTTAGCAGCTTTTGACGTTGTCTCTGGTTAAAGAGGCTTGATATTAGCAATGTCACAGCATTTTCCCCTTTCCTGAAGACATCTGTGCATGGTGGCACTTGATGCACTGTCACCTGCCACAACCCACTCCTTGTGAGACTCAAGCTTTTGATTAGGCTTTTCTTGACAATCCTCTCAAGGCCAGATCTCTCTAGTGCACACTTTTTACCTTACAGTAGACTTTCCATTAATATGCTGTGATACAGAACTCTGTGAACAGCCAGTCTTTTCAGCAGTGACCTTTTGGCTCACCCTTCTTGTAGAGGATGTCTGTGATCATCTAAATTATTTAAACTGTATAACTCTATAGCAATTTACTCAAATTAAAAATGAGATTCTTATATTTTGAGATGTTTTATTATTAAAATTGCTTGAGCTGTAGGCCATAATTATCAAAATTAGAATAGAAAAATGCTTGAAACCTTTTAGCTTACATATAATGAGTCTGTGCTATATTGCACTTTTTTCACTTTCTTTAAAGACTGATGGAATATTGCACTTTTTCACAATATTTAAATTTTTTTGAGAGGCACCTGTATATGAGATGAAAAGATTGCATATATGTGATGGTGAATATTAAAATGTCGCTGCTTGCCTTTTACAGCGCTGCAACTCCAAGTGTGTTAGTGAACAGACATTCTACAGACTGGTACAGTCCTTTGCTGTTGTCTTGTTTGAGTAAGTGTGTAGTCAAAAATCCAAAATCCCACTATATCCTACACTGCACACTTGCCTGGATGATACTTAATTTATCCACCTTCCTTTCCTCCAAAAGTTTTTCTTTGTGATTATGTTCTAAACAAAAAAATCCCACAGAAAGAGGTGTGTTCATAATAAATATTCCTATGAAGAAAATGGTATTGTATGTCATTTCACAAGACATTTGAATTCTGTCCCTCTTTACCTAAATGCCACGCCTGCATCCTCCTGTTAACCCCTGCCTCTATAACATGATTCATAGAAGTAAACCATGTCATTTTGAAATGTCAGGAGCTATAAACACCCCATTAGAAGGCGTCTTCAGTGAGGCCACCAGACTGCACGTATTTTTGTAGTGTCTGATTCTCGGACGTAAGGAAACATGACATTGGTGTCACCTCTCAGTCAGTTTATGCTGGCTTGAGGTCTGCTGGTCTAGCTGTGTGTAGGGAGGATTTATTTGTTTTATTGGGAGATCGGCCTAAGTAGTCACATAGCATTGTTGGAAGATATTCTGCAACTTAATTTCCTGAAGACTTCCTATAGAGTCAATATTTATGTGTGTGTGCACGTGTGTATGAGTCAGATACAGTTTGAATATACACTGTAAGTGTGGCATGCCTTTCAGTTGGCCTCTGTTTTGATGATTGACAGATGCTACCAGATGGATGACTATAGCCCTGCCAAGCATTTAATGACCATGTGCTTCACATACTATCACATTGGTAAGACGTGGACAATGTTTTTCAATTGTCTTTTCACTGAAATTAAATGATTCTCTGTTCATTTAATCTTGCTTCATAATGCAGATGTTACTGTTATTGACAGGCTTATCTTATTGTTCTTCCTTCATTTAAGTCTTTTAAAAAAAATTTCTCGAAGTTTCATAACATTCCTCTACTATTCCCTGTGTCCCAGAGGACCCTAAATAGCTATTCCATTTTTCATTTTCTTGCAAGGTTTCTTCACTATGGCGTTATGATGTTTGCTCATTTAAGGTTATACAATCAGATTTTATCTTAAATTCTTCAATGATGCTAAAGTAGAGATTTTTTAAATCTGACACTGACATGAAAATTGTTTTATATGTTTTCAAGCTTTAAAAAAAAATATCTATGCAAACGTTTTTTGTGCTCAACAGCCAAGATATTATTTGTATATTACCAATCATAAACCCAGAGACTTTCTCCTCACAATGAGTGGTTTATGAGTCACTATCTGCAACCAAGAACCTCCTTTTTTGACCTCATGCATGAACCACATCTCTGCAAAATCCAACCTAAAGTGGTGCAAGAACTAATGTTCGCCCATAAATTGGGTCAGTTGGAATGACTGGATAGGTTAGTTGTAACAATTACTAAACAATATCTGGTACATTAATACAAGCACAATTATTTCAATACAATTGCATTTCTTTCAACCAAATATGTTTTTCATTTAATGCATTAGTGTGTGTGTGTCAAACCCGGGTACGTTTTGTTTTTGATCACTCCATGTGGAACAGCAATGTGATAAAACAGAAATGTTTTATTAACAAGGCATTGCAGTTCTGAAGCAGTTTCTTTCAGTTGAAGGGAAATGCTGTCACTGATTACTCTGGTTGATTTCTTTAATCACTCCGTGATTGTTAAGCAGCTCAATAAATGTGTTCGCTTTCATTATCTACAGATGTCCTTTTTGGAATGCAAGAAGTTAGTCTTTAGCCCACATTAAGTTCACGCTCTGCGCAGTCATGCAGTCAAAGTTCCTTTCATGCTGGGGCTTTATTTATTTTTAAAAAGGGTTTATTTACAGTCATCTTAAAGATAAATATCGCAATGTAATTTAAAAAACATTTTAATAAATAATGTTATACAAGCAAAAATAGCAGGATTTAGCACCTCAGTCTGCTCTAGCTCCTCTTCTGTTTTCGATCTGCTCTGGGTTTTTTTGGCTGGGCAACATTCAGGCTAATTACTGATGTCGAAATAAGGTTATCATATCATTAAAATCATGTCATATGTATTTGTTTGCTTTGGCAAATAATCTTGCATGTTTGGTTATTTTTCTTTTAATATTTCTTCCAGGGAAGGCACAGCTGTCGCCCACGGAGCTCCTGGATAAGCCAAGTGCGGGTATTGACTCATACCTACGCAGTGGGAAAGTCTGGCTCTCAGGCAAGAAGGACATCGCTGAAAAACTGCTGAAAAATACAACAGCAAAGACTGACATGAAGAGTTTCTTTGGAGGCCTAGAGAGCAAACTGAGGGGCCCTTCCACCCGCAAGAATGAGTAAGGAAAACTGCTCAGTCTTTACCTACACTTACTTTGAAACTGTGGTCCTAAGGGATCCTTCTTCCACATATTTCTGCTCATAACACACCAGATCAACCTGTTAGTTAACTGCTATATTGATTGTGGTGGACACTAGCCCTTCAGCCCACCAGACCTACTTTAAAGCGATAGTAATTCGGTTTTCTCGATTTTTCTCAATTTATTTTTACCACCAAACCAAAGCTTAAATCGATGAGATCGATGTAGCTAGCAAGTAATCTTAACTAGACATTTGTTGTTTGTGACACTACATTGTGCGGTTATCTATAAACTAGAAGTACAGACAAAGCTTAAGGTGAGTGAAGTATAACTGCTACTATTGTTTGTTGATCTCCCGATTTTTTTAACAATCAGAGCTAAGCCATTTTTCCTTTACTGGATAACACTTTTTTACATATTTTTTTACAAATTACATTTAGTACATATTTTGAACATTTATATACATTTGTAAATGTATATGCCATATTATATAAAAATAATAATAATAATAATAATATATAAATTATGCTCCACAACCCTGGCCAAAATTATTCAAATACCTGAGAATTTGTTTGTGTTGGTTTCACTGTTTAGTAATAGAAAGCTTTGTCTGTTTTTCAAGCCACAAAATGTGCATCTAAACATATTTTATCATTAAAGACCAGCAGCAGCAGCAGAGCCTCGAAACCTTTTGCAGAGGTCTGGCAGTGAATGAGGTGTCTGCCTTCAGTTCATATTGGTCCGCCATATAGTCAGACAGGCCTGTCATCCCCCCTTAGTGCTCCATTCAACTCTCTTTACCTGAGCTCAGTTCAGCGTGTGAATTGCCTTTACTGCTGCTTTAAATGATAAAAGAAATCTGGACAAACTAGACAAAGATACACATAAAAGCAACTAACGTCAAAACATTTATTCTAGTTAGTTACACACGTAGTGGTACAGACCTCAGTAAAGCTGTATTTGAACAAGAGGCTACATCATACAGCCCAAAAGCAGCTGGGCTTCAGCGGACTATAATAGGAATACATTGTAGTAAATAAAACTCAAATAAATTCAACAATTTATATTTTAAACTGCAGTAATGAACATAAAACACAAGTATTATTTTTAAGGGTAATTGTTCAGATTGAGCATTCAGATACTCATTGGGTAATACCAATGAATATTTGAAGCCTGTAAAACACTGTTTAGGGCAACCCTCGTCCAGTCAGATTCTGAGTAAAGGTCAAAGTTTCCCTGTAATTGAATAATACGTTTTTCTGAAGTCATTCATTGCAAATCCAATCCATGTACAAATCCAAACTATTGCTTTGTACGTGCAATGCGGGTGTATTACGGATCCATGGAAGAATTTCAGTGATGGATAAGAAAATCCTCTCTTTACTGAACATCTATCCATCCATCCATTTTCTACTGAACATGTAACGGGAAATATGCTGTTCCTGTTAATGTAAATTATTTTTGTGCTTTAATGTTTTTATTCTTTGGATATCATGATAATACATTACACTAGGTACATTAGATAACAATTACATTAATATTGCTGTATGTATGTTATAGCCCTCAGACGTTTATCCCCAGTACATAACAGATACAATCTGCACCCTGGTTCACCTAATAACTAGTGTAAAACTGAAGACATAATATTGTCTATCCGCTTCATTTGCAGTAAAAACTGTCAATAATTATTTTGCCAAACTATCATTTTAAAATGAGTCATCCATAAGGACTTTGCCCAAGCACATGTGCCGTTTGTGACCTGTGACTCCCTGTTTTTTGCAGAGAGGCAGAGAGTCCTGCAGAAGGAAAGCCAAAAACACAAGGTAAATCATTTCATTGTTTGTTTATTTACTGTGAGTAACAGTGGCAGCAGTCAAAAAAAATTGAACTTGCAGTCCTCAGGTCTAAATCCACATTTCTTTATGTACAATGGAGGAAATAATTATTTGATCCCTCGCTGATTTTGTACATTTGTCCAATGACAAAGAAATGAAAAGTCTCAGAACAGTATTATTTTAATGGTAGGTTTTAATTTTAAATAAAAGATAGAAACTGATTTACATTTCATTGAGTGAAATAAGTATTTGAACCCCTACCAACCATTAAGAGTTCTGGCTCCCACAGAGTGGTTAGACAC